>QLOI01002413.1:3022-16662 GCA_003313605.1 Tuber umbilicatum | reverse complement strand
CACTCTTCCCTGAAGACTCATCCCCACCCACCCCCAGCACCAAATCCCCAACCTCAGAGTCAAAGTCCAACACTCTTGAAGCGCGTCTCGTAGCAGCACACATCCACGCCCTTATCACCGCCGGCGTCCGTCCAGAACACATCGGCGTGCTAGCACCCTACTCCGCCCAAGTCTCACTCATAGCCAAGCTTCTCCGCGGCACGTACCCAGCGGTGGAAGTCAACACCGTGGACTCATTCCAAGGACGGGAGAAAGAAGCGGTGGTGTTTTCGCTCGTGAGGAGTAACGACGAGAGGGAGGTGGGGTTCTTGAAGGACAAGCGGAGAGTGAATGTGGCTGTTACTAGGCCTAGGTGTCATTTGTGTGTCGTTGGCGATGCAGAGACTGTGGGGCGGGGCGGGAAGGGGACGTTTTTAGGGAGGTGGATTGGGTGGCTGGAGAATGCTGAGGGGGTGGAGGTTAGGTATGCGGATGTGGGGGATGCGCTGGCAGGATGGGCGGGAGCGATTGAAGTTGAAGGGGAGGACTAGCAGAAGTATGTAGTGGTGGTCGCTCTAAATAGGGTTCGGGTAGAATTATCTGCTGTGATTGTTAGGAAAGTGCGGACTAAGCGTACGTAACCCATCCCCAAATCTCGAAAAGGCTCCCGACACCCAAGCACCCCGCTGTGCCCCTCTGTTAGTAGCCCCCAAGCTATGATATGATATGATACGATACCACGATCTTGACGACCTACCGAGCAGTAACCCCTAATCCAACCTCCCGTTCCTACAAATTCACAGCCCCTCACTCGCGCACACCATAGTCCGGAAACCTCACTTTATTATCCTGTAGGTGGATGCCCCCCAGAGCATCCAAGTCATCCCATACAACAAAGCACGACCTGCCCACACCCCCGGAGGTAACTTTTGCTTCTTCCTAGTACCGTACTGCAATTTTTGGTGATCCGCCCTAGACATAGTAGGGCTACAATCTTTCAGTGCGTTGAATATTTTAAAGGATTCCCGTATATACCTCCACCCGATAGGCTGGGTTCGGGCTTTATAGGGGGGTATCGGGGGGTGGTTGTCATGCACGGGCTACCGTCGTGGGCTAGGACGCTAGAGTTGCCCCTTCCATGATTGCACAAACAGCCGGATGCGTTCCCTATTTGTCACGGCGGGGACGCGTTCTCCCCTTTTGCCTCCAGTCCGATGGAGTAGCCACTGTGGTTCTCACCCCCGCCCAGCCGGCAGGCTTTTTAGACTTTAAAGGTCAGTTACGGCTGGCAAAGGGTCAATTCGTCAAAGCAGGGCAACAAGAGCACAGCGAAACAAATCGAATAATTCTAGTTTCCATAGATGCTTCGCCGGGCCATTTTTTTTCTAATCACAACTAATCGTAGGTTTAACATAAACACACAGGCAAGCTATCCACCCCGGTACTTGACCAAGTTTTATATTAACTACGGGATTTAGCGAGCCGGGAATGATGAAGACCATAACAAGTGGGGGGATGACCACGAACATTCACCCTATCCGACTGAGGCCGCCGGACACCACATTGGTGGTGGTGGACGTCCCTCTGCGGTCGAATCCGTAAGAAATACAATATCAATAGCCTCTGCTTGTCATGCGGCTAAAAGGTTATCAGGGATTCACAGCGAAGGACAGATACCAAGGAATTAAAGGCGGATGTCAGGAGAATAGAGATCTACGGTGCCGTGATGGGAGCTCAGATAGTGGGCCTAGTTGCAGACACGTAGGAGGTGAAGAGGAGCTCAAACGAAGCTATACCCTTCGTGAGTATTTATATCGTCAAAGACGGATATGACAGATACGGAGCTTAGGGGAGTGTAAGCCTTCCAATGTGTCTAGGCTTCGTTGGGTTGGGCTGGGTTGACGGGGGGGTTCGACCTGGGTTACCCAACGAATCCGGCGAACGTTCCTCACTTAATCTTGCACCCCGTGGAACTTTTTTCGGCAGGAGGCAGGGCTATTGCTGTCGCTAGAGAGCTCGATCTCGGGCCTCGGAAATGGGAAACCCTTATTTGCGAGCAGCAGCAAGGTGCCGGAACGTTACCTCAATCAAGATATTTCATGCCAGACGCTTAGTATCTCGGGCTACCATTCATTTTAAATCCCTCCCAGGTTCAATAAACGACAATGGATCCATCACCAACCTTCTTACTCCTGGCTACTACGGTAGTACTCCAAAAATTGAACTTTCCCCACCTCCAAATCGTCAATTCTCAAACTACCTAATCGTTGTCGCTGATACTGTTTCTTAATTTTTTTATTGAGCGTTCGCTTAAGTGCTACCTAGACTCGATATAAAACCTTTCCGAACGCACTCAATCACCACAATCAAACACCCCTCACGTGTACTGCACTAAATGGACATTCGGGGGTCGCTAGGCTTCTGCTGCGGGTAAGAAAGGTTAATCCCAACTACCCTGTTAAACAGTCCAGCCGACCGCCCCTCTCAATAGTCGCCGAGCTGGGCCATAGACCAGTTGTAGAGGTCCTCCTTGCCAGGCGGGATGGCAAATCCAACCTAGCAAATTCGGGATTCGGCCAAACACCCCTCTCATGGGCCGCCAAAAAGTGACACGCAGATATAGTAAATTCGTTACCAAGACGCAGTGACATCGATACCAAGCTACCAGACCGAAGGTACAGTCAAAACCCTCCCACCTAGGCCACCGAGAATGGGCACACGGCGGTTGTACAACTCCTCCTAGAGCGGCCAGACACTAACCCCAATCGCTGCGGCCAAAGGCCACTCACACTGGGTGCGATAGGCAGCCACGAGAGCGTATTCCAACTCCTCCAGCGTGGGGCATCAGGGAGGGGAGGCTGGTTCAGGAGGCACAGAAGTACCTTGAGCGCCAGGTAGTATACAAGGGTGTGAAGACATGCGCCGCCGACGACTATTTCACGTGCACAGCAGAGTAGAGTTGGAAGGTGGGTGCAAGCTGATACAGTACTTGGAGGATATGGAGAATAAGAACAGGGGCACGGCGCCCGCGTTCAATTATATAGGTGTCAAAATTAAGTTGCGCTTCCGGCCATCTCTAGATACCAGGGTCCACGGTTAGGGGTACAAGGTAGCTTGAGAAGGGGGGGATCTGGCATGAGCAGAATTCTCACTTGAGAGCATAACTAAGGCCTAGCGCTAGAAGAAAATATATACCGGTAGATGGGGAGGTTTGTTCGGGGTAGAATACAGTATAGAGCGGGGCTAGTGTGGCTTCACTGCATTTTCTTTATTTCCTTCTGGAAGCGTGTATACAAAGTCCCTACACCTCCCATTCATAAGAAAATAGATAAAATCAGATGCCCGATGATCGAGAAGTGAAATCTAAATGATGTACGTACCATATCTTGACCTAATCCATAATACCTACAACGGTATACCGAGTAAGAAATCACTAGAAACATACACCACCCACATACTCAGAAACTACCAGGGAAATTAGACAACCCGGCCAAACGCGCCAGCAAAGGATTCTATCCAAAAATCTACGAGCACCTCCACTCGCGCAGTCGAGTGTAACAACCCATAGAAAACCTGGTATAACACATCATCGTGACATAGGTACTAGCTCAAGTCAGCACCAACATTCCCTTCCTCCACCGGCGGAATCACCGCAATGAGCGCAGGCCGGGAATGCCCACACCGTACGCGGTGCGATGGGAATGGATATCGGGGGTTCGCGCGCCAATCATTCCGCACAACCTAGTTTCGGAAAACCGACACCGTGCTCCATCGACACTCTGCGCTCCCTACCGTTCTGGCTGGATCCGCGGGTTTACGCGTTGCCGGCTCGAATGCGGGTGCCGGGTACGCGGGGAGAATTGGGTCGGGACGAGCGTGGTTTTAACAGGGACAGGCGGGAGAAGGAGTATGGTGATGAGGTGGGCTGTGGATGGTCACGGCGCGTGGGGGGGTGGGATCCCTAGGATGCGAAGGGTGGGAACGTGAGGGACCTGGGAATGGGTACGCTGGTCGAGGAATTGTGGGTGATGGAGGTGTGGCTTGATTTGTAGCTTGGCGACCCGGCCGCTCTCGTATGAACACTCAATTGGACCTTGCTGGTAGGTTAAAATAAGGTGAGGCGTGTGGGAATTAGCTTGTACTCGAGTAAAACACTTGTCATGGAATGTCGAAGAGACGCTAAGAGCCTCCTTCTTCCCCCACAAATTAGCCACAGCTAACCGTGCCAAGGTTGTGGCTTCGACATAGCTCTTGGTTTCTCGCTTGCTCGCAACCGGGGATTCTCCCCCAGAGAGTGCCTATCAGCTCAACGACACTTTCACGGATAGGTTTGGCTGGGATAAATATGGAATTAATTCACGCTTAATCCAAACCGGCGTCCCGCCGCGTGAAAAAGGAAGTGGTAAAGAGAGGAAAACAAATGGAAGACTTATTTGCAAAGGCTTAAAACAATGTGAGAAAGCCAGAAGGACGTTCAAAACATCAGAGAATGCTCGGCAGTAATTCGTAATTCTCAAACCCGCATACAAATTGAAAGTGTCGTTGAGCTGATGGGCACTCACTCTCTGGAGGGCGCCAGTTGCGGCTCGGCACGGTTGGACTAAGAAATGAAAGAGCTCTGAAGAAAATTCTACACGCCAAGCCCTCCTCTTCGACAGGAAAATGCTCCAGAGCCTCCGGCCCATTGGATATGATACACGAAAAGAGCCTCTAAATCAGCAACCTCCCCTGACCGGCACTGAAACCCACTGGTATGCAAATGGCGATGAAAAAGCTACTGACGCATGGACAAACCTTCTTAGTTGAGTGCCGCGTCAGGAATACTCCGAGACAAGGAAATGATCATCACCCTCGCCCGTTTCTCTTTCCCAAATCGAAGTTATAATACTGTCCCGGTGGTACTCGTACTCGTACTGCAGCCAATGCGCCGGGTGGTGCCGAGCCTCCATATTCCCCCGCTCTCGTATCATTACTCTGCCGCCAACCACAGGCGATGCCCCATCGGGGATCACTCGATCACGTGCTCGTATCAAGGAAGATCACTGACGTACGGGCATTCAGCACGGGCAACCCTCTCCAATAAGCGGATCGAGTCTAATCCTCTGAAGGCCAACGGGGGTGCTCCTCCAGGGGATGCAGAGCGGATCTTGCGTCTATGGAGGAAGCCATTCAGCCCCTTTGTGTGACGGTGCGGCGGAAGCTGAAGTTTCTTCGATCGAGCTGATCACTGCGTGGATGAAGCGGGTTTGACGAATTGGTGATGAGTTCGTAAGCCTCCATCTTCTTACCGCAGCCTGCTGGTGAGCATTCGGGGATAGAGGCAGACGAGAGACTATGCGTGATGCTGTTTTAGGCCGAACTAGTACTTTCTGAACGTGTATGGTGTCAAAGTGCTCATGTCTGACTAGAGCTTACTTGCGGGTTGGGATTGGATGAGGTAGTGATATCAAGTCGCCGGCCGAGATGGGCGGAGGGAATGGCGTGCGGTGGGGGAGATCCTACAAAGAAAGTATGACTGCGGGGTATGGTGAGATTTTAGTATCATGTTTTGAAAGAAAGCTGAGAAGAGAGAACATGCACTACTCGAGTAGTGTTAGCTTTGGTGAGGGGTACTATATAAGTCCCTGTTCCAACGCATCTTTGATTATATATTTCTTCAGACAACAGCCTTTGCAACCATGGCTACCACTTCCGTTAACACTACCGCTTGCGCTGATGAGAAACGTAGCTACCATCCCTCCCCAATTCCATCAGTCAATACCGATCACTAACCTACTCCGTCAGCAATCCCCACCACCTTCGGCGTCCTATTATACCCGGGCTTCCAAGCCCTGGACGTTTTCGGCCCCCTCGACGTCCTAAACACCCTCGCCCTCTCGAAGAAGCTAGATCTCCACATAATCGCCAAAACTCTCGACCCCGTGACAACAAAGCTCCCAACTCCCAACACCGCAGGCTCCGAATTCAGCGAGTGCATCGTGCCAACCCACACCTTCGACACGGTTCCCCCCCTCGACTTCCTGCTCGTCCCGGGCGGCCTGGGCAGCCGAGCACCGGGCCTGGACCCCACGCGCGAATTCGTCAAGAACATATATCCGTCGCTGAAGTACCTCATGACCGTGTGCACGGGGTCCGCGCTGCTCGCGCCGACGGGCCTGCTCGACGGGCGGTGCGCGACGGGCAATAAGAAGTTGTGGGCGTGGGTGACGAGCCAGGGGCCGAAGGTGAACTGGGTCGCCCACGCGAGGTGGGTGGTCGACGGGAACATTTGGACATCCTCGGGGATCGCCGCGGGCATGGACGCTATGTACGCTTTTGTCGCGCACATTTGGGGGGAGGAGCAGTCGAAGGAGTTGGCCATGTCTCTGGAGTATGAGAGGCACACGGACTCGCGTTGGGATCCGTTCGCGGAGTACTGGGGTGCCACCTGGCCGCTGACGCCCGGGGCCGGCGGCGTAGCTGAAGGCGCTGCTGCGAGTGATTAGGGTTAGGGTTTGTTCGTGGGGATGTGGGTGGGATTGGGTCCTTGTGGTTATGCGATCAAGATTGATTATTCAGCATCTGAGGAAAGGAAATTGATATTAAGTTTAACGATATGACCGTAATCACTGTAGTTGTGAGAATTGTGCTTTCGAGATTTTCTCTGCGGCTTTTAGTCGGGCACGAAGCTCACTTGGTCTGTGCCATGCCAGTTCGAAGCATTCCGTAGTGTCCAATCTATCCGTGTACAACAGTTTCCAATGCCACACCCTCGGCGATGAGTACAGAATACGGTAGATGAACAAGCGGGACATCCGTTCGGGAGATTGGAAATCTGACAAGGGGCAATACGGAAATTATATCCCTGCCGAGGACAGACCCTAATTGTGCGTTGGTACTCGCAAATCTCCTTCGGCCTTGCCGCCACCGAGGGCGGTGTCCCTAAAACCACAACAATACCCGCTCCAGTGTTACCCCCTCGCTCTCTATTAACCTTCCCCGCCTCCACCATCTGGGCACCCCAGCACCGCTCAAACTAGTCCCAGCTAGTAAAAGCCAGGACGATACCGAAAGGCAAGGAACGGCGGGCACAAACGACTAGGGCAATCAACTAACAGCTTTTGTAGGAGCTAGCAGCATTCGGTGGGTCTTGGAATTTATACAGGGGCATCAAGCGTTCAGAATAATCTATCACCCTGCTCAAGAAAAGCGAAAGATCTGTCTGCTTTTCCTTCATTTGTGTTTACCCCCTTCTTTTTTTCCATTTAAAATTTGTTCTCACGGGATTCGTTAAAATCAAGGTATGGGGCGGTATAGTTGTGGTCCTCCGTTGTCTTATTATTTGCTAGGTCTTTAGTTAGACAGCCTATAGTGGGTGGGGATTATGGTGTGAGAGGTGATTCTGAAGTTGTGTCGTTGAACTGTTTATCGTTTTGGTACGTGATTGGTATTTGTGAGGGCGGCGGCGGTTTAAGCGGGGGTCGGTGGGTAGTTAAGGAATATTTACTCCTTGAGAAGAACCTGGAAATTTAAGTCAAGGCTTAGTGCGGGTGCTCGGGTGTGCAACGATGATATACCATACAAACTCTTGATTCCTCTATTAGAGTACTTTTTGAAGGGTAATTGTGGGGGAGGGTATTACATAAGTCTGCGTGGTGGTAAAGCGGGGTGCATGAGAAAGTAGGCGTGTATGCATCTTCAGTATGAGAAACCTTAGGGTTAGTGAACGTTGGCTATATTATCATATATGCCGGCGGGAATGCTGGTCGCGCTTTGTTTGGTACACTATATAGGAAGAGGAAATATTCATACACTATCACTCGAATAATGCCAACTTGGTGGGAATGGTATAGCACTTGGCATAGAAAAGAAAAATAGCGGAAGGGGACGAAGGGCTACTGTTTGTACAGAAGCCGCTCGACGGTAGATGTGGTGGATTGCACATATCCGGGGGCCCAGACTGGGAACATCGGAGTGAGGATGAACTAACCCTCCAAAGCCCACAGAAAGGTCCGAAAACCCGGTGGGGACAGGGGATTAAGTCTGTCGCAATCACCAAGCTTCCCGGATAATGCGAAGGTTCCCACAGCCTCTAATACCTAGAAGGCAGGGCGGGCAATGGCAGCTTTGAAGGTAAAAACTCAGTGTTGTGGCATTTCCACTGGCTGAATTCTAACATCCAATCAAGGTTGGAACTATATTTCGGATATAGTAGGGGAATGTTCGGTCGGGGGAATGCCGAAGTGTTGCGAGCTCAGACGGAGCAATGCTTCGCTCCGTTCTCGGGATTTGGTTGCGCTGATGTTACCATGCGCCTACTTCTCTGGCGATACAAGAGATTTTCTAGGGAGTGTGAAGTCATCGTCTGGGTCTTGTGGCGTTCCGGATTGAGAGAGGTGGCCATGGGGTATATCCGTACTGCACCAACTGCTCTTGGGCAGCAAGTAATTGCGTAAAAGGATATAGAGTATCTTTGCTCACTGGTGGCTGCTAAAGGGCTAAGTTGATCGCAGCTCTCGATTTTCCTCAGCCGGGGGAGTAGGAGGGGAATCCACAGTGTCGATTATTCGCGACGTGATCCAATCCCGCCCCCATCCAGTCTCCTATTCACTCAATCGCGATAGTCTGAGATCTAACCCCTTCTATATAATGATTATAATGAAAAGCTGGGGGAACGCTTGATTTAAACACATTTTCCCCGAATACAGCCACCCATTGAGCGATCTGTGAGACAGACGGCATAATTTCTTAGTAATGTAAATTTATCACCCTCCAACTGATTGGATACTGTAGAAGTGGTTGTCACACAAGCCACATCGCCTACATTTTCAGCTCTACTGGAACCGCTCGCAGAAAGTTTACAAACTCTCTAGGTACCTCTACAGATTCCTCTACCATTTCTCCCTTCGGCGGAAATTTTGGACAGAATATCATGGCTCAGACTACTCCTGTACAAGTGGTCCATATGGGCGACGGGAATGAGCACAGCGGCAACATAACGAATTGTTTTAATAACATCGTTTATAAGTCCGACGAGGATGTACGGATTATGCATTGGCTCTCGCCGCTAGAGCCAAATAAGAGACATCAAGACGTACGCACCGACCGACTCGACGGAGTCGGGAATTGGCTTTTGGAAACAAGTGAGTTTCAGGAGTGGAGAGGTGAGGGTGGAGCCGAAAAGGCTATCTTGTTTTGCGGCGGGAATCCGGGGGTGGGCAAGACATATCTGAGGTAAGTGATGGGATTCATTGAGAGAGCCAGCTGTGGTTGATGGTTAGAAATACTAGTTCCTTGGTCATCGACAGCCTGTGTGATCAGGTGGGAAGGACGGATGCCGCCGTTGCTGGCTTGTACTGCGACTACCTTTCCCAGCAAGAGCAGACGGTTACCAACATGGTGGGAGCTATTCTAGGACAGCTAGTAGGTGGAGGGGGCATCCCGAATTATCTGCGTGACGAGTTTCGAGAATCAAAGAATAAGTTTGGTGGCAGAGGGCTGCGACTTCCCGATTTGATGAGAATGTTGAGGATAGCTATTGGTTCGCTTCAGCAAGTCTTCATCTGTATCGATGCACTCGATGAATGCTCACCGAAGCGTCTACCCGAGTTTCTTGAATCACTAAGGGATATTGTTCGGGAGCGCCCTACTACGCGAATATTTCTCACGGGGAGGTCCCATGTCAAGGGGGATGTTCAGAGATATTTCACAGGGGCCATTGTGATACCCATCAATCTGAACACGGACGATATTGGGAATTATCTGGAAATGAGGTTCAACAGGGACGTAGATCCGGAGGCAATGAACAACGATTTACGGGCGGATATTGTGAGAGTTATCCGGGAAAAGGTATCTGACATGTGAGTCGGCTGGTTTCAGATTTCGACATTATCAGTGATGTATATTTACCAAGATTGTGTGTAGATTCCTCCTTGTTTCTCTAAACATGGACGCCATTCTGGGAGAGGTCACAATTCGTCAGAGAAGAAAAAAACTGGAAGAGATGATAAAGGGCAATAAACTAAGCGATGCCTACAACGCAACTCTCATACGACTGAAGGCACAGAAGGGAAATAAGTCGATACTCGGACTGAAGGTCCTGATGTGGGTGGTTTATTCGCAACGGCCATTGCGGGCTGAGGAGCTCTGTCACGCCTTGGGAGTAGAAGTGGGATCCTCAGATCTTGATGTTGAAAACGTTCCGGCTTTACGGACACTCCTAACATCTTGTCTTGGTCTTGTCACAGTCGAGGTGTCTTCACTCACGGTGCGGCTTGTACACCTTACTCTGCAGGAGCATCTCTCTAGCGATCCGACCCTATTTCATAGTCCCCACTCATCAATTGCGGAGGTTTGCTTGGCATACCTCAATTTTGGGTATGTCTGGAATCTTTCACCAACTCTTGACTTTGCCCCCTCAGCAGCGCCCCTTCTAGAATATGCTTCTTGTTACTGGGCGGAACATGCAAGAAGGGGGGTGACGGAAAGAATGAAAGTACTTGCGCTGCTACTTTTCGATAGATTTGATGAGCACATATCTGCTCGGCTGATGTTATTGCACTATAATCGATCCAGAGTCTCGGGCCCTTATTTCCAGAGCGCGGGAGGACCTACGGGATTTACTGGATTGCATGCGGTAGCGTTTCTTGGAGTCATGGGGTTAGTGACTGCTGTCTTGGAGATGAAGGAGTGGGATGTTAATGCAACCGATTGTATGGGGAGCACGGCTCTCACATGGGCGGCGGTAAAAGGACATGAGGGGGTCTTGAAAGTCCTCTTGGAGCAATCGGATGCCAATCCCGACCAGGCAGACACCAAATATGGTCTAACGCCACTCTCATGGGCCGCAGATACTGGGAATGAGGGGATAGTAAAGATGCTTTTAGAACAAACGGATGTTAATCCCGACCGGGCAGACACCAAACATGGCCGGACACCACTCTTGTGGGCCGTGCAGAACGGGCATGAGGGTGTGGTGAAGATTCTATTGGAACGAGCAGATGTGAATCCCAACCAGGTAGACACCAGATATGGCCGAACACCACTCTTGTGGGCCACGTCGAATGGGCGTGAGGGAGTAGTAAGGATCCTTTTAGAACGCGCAGATGTCAATCCCAACCAGGCAGACACCAAATATGGCCAGACACCACTCTCGTGGGCCGCATCATACGGGCGTGGGAGGATAGTAAAGATGCTTTTGGAACGAGCAGATGTCAATCCTGGCCAGGTAGACACCGAATATGGCCGGACACCAATCTCGTGGGCCGCGGAGAACGGGAGTGAGGGGATAGTAAGGATACTTTTAGAACGAGCAGATGTGAATCCTGACCAGGCAGACACCCAATATGGCCAGAGACCACTCTCGTGGGCCGCGCCGAGTGGGCGTGAGGGGGTAGTAAAGACGCTTTTGGAACGAGCCGACGTCAATCCCAACCAGGCAGACAGATATGGCAGGACGCCGCTCTTGCTGGCGGCTGGGCATGGGCATGGCGCGGTAGTAAAGATGCTTTTGGAACGAGCAGATGTCAACCCCAACCAGGCGGACACTAGATATGGCCGGACGCCACTCTCGTGGGCCGTGGAGAACAGGCGTGAGGGGGTAGTGAAGGTGCTTTTGGAACGAGAGGATGTCGATCCTAATCAGATAGACACCACATCTGGTTGGACACCACTCTTGTGGGCCGCAAAGAACGGGTATGAGGAGGTAATTAGAGTTCTTCTGGAGCGAGAGGACGTCAATCCAAATGCGGTAGACACTCAACATGGCCGTACGCCGCTCACGTGGGCGGCTGGGGAGGGGCATGAACCGATAGTAAATCTGCTTTTGGAAAGGAAAGATATTCACATCACCACACCAGACGATGAGAACCTAACGCCATTGTGGTGGGCTCTTTCCAGCGGTCATTATGGAATCGCGAGGGTCTTACAGAAGCAGCAAAATATCAAATATAATACAACCGATCCCGATGACCAGGCGTTACCCCCACCCTCCTCAGGGCATGGGGGCGGTTCCGTGGTGGACATCCGATTCCAAGTTGATGACCCTAATACTGACATCACTTACCTTAATACCCGACATGCAATCCCATTGGCACGTGCTGGTCATCAGGGTGGGATATGGGGTACAGATAGCTCTGTTTCCGAGTCCGCAGATAATAACATCCCTCCAACCAAACCGTCCATCCCACCTAAACCCCCTTCTATATGGCCCTTGAAGTTCTGGTACCCTCCAAGCGAAGCCGACATCTATCCCAAAATCCGACCAATCCTCTCAGTTACTGTTGACCGGTGTATTGTCGTTGCCTCTTTCGTTTGTATTTTATTTGTTCTCGTTTACATCTTACCTTATTCCTCACCAGGTCTATTCTCATTCCATAATTAATTTCCCGGTAAAGTTTTGGTGTCACACAACAACACCGCCGTCGATTTAGATATATCATAAATAAACTTTTTTTTTTTTTTTTTTTTTTTGACAACGGAGTTTTTCACTGGTTTCAGCTAGCGGCTTGCCACTTATATACCCTTTTTTTTTTTTTGCTTCCTTCTTTCCCTTTCCTTTCCTGGGTGTTCTGCTCGTAATTTGTCTACACTCCTGTTATCCGTCCAGTTGATATTCGTCTTGTGTTTTTGAGGATAGTAGTGCGCAGTACAGCCGTTACAGCTGAATTGGTATTATTCATGCTGACCCTAAACTTCCGGGCCCACCGGAATTCACTAGCAACCAGTCTATCTCCAAATATTTCCCTCACTACCGCCAAGCCATGATCATCGTTCCATTTCACTGAAAATTTATAATACCACGGGATTATTGCTGTGGATCTATCTTATCTAGCACAGCCTGGGTCTCTAAGATAGTACCCTGACCCTGATTTCCCGTATAATACAAGTAATGTACAGTATATTTTTAATGCCGGCGGATGATTAGCATAGTATTAACTAGAGGGTGAGGACGGGGCGGGATTGGTTGTATACAGTAGATACTACGCATACTGGGAGGCATAGCCTCCTCGGGTACTCCTCTTTGTTTTACACATCCCTTCACATCCCTACACATCCCAGCTTAGCTAGTACACAGGCACGATACAAGCCAATCACCCATGAGCAGAATCGTAGCTACATTGGTCAGGCTGCATCACGGAGGTCTTCGATAAAAGGTAGATGGGTTTTTGTAATACTTTATGCCCAGAACGGGAGTGAATGATTGCCCTAGGTGAAAGCGTGGTCTTATGTTTCTCCAATCCTTCACCACCATTGCCGGAGTATTTGTAAGAATATGGAAATTACTAGTTGTTAGTACAGGGCCCCAATAGGATGACCAGAGAGTCCATAGCATCATTATTCTTTCCTTCCCTCCCCGTCTCCAAGAGTACCATAACTCACTCATCTAACAACACCTCCCCAACCACCACCGCCACCACTTCCTACGCCACCCTTCCCCTCCAGCCAACAGCTGCCTATGATAAGGCGGTACAATATATGAACGTGGTAATCTAGATGCTGCGAGATGTTGGGGAATGTAGAAGTCCCCATGCTGCGCGATCATCATAACTCTCGGGGTGGGTTATTCGTAGCAAGGATTCTCTGACTCTCTCTTGGATCCTCTCGCAGGGTGGGAGCGATGGAGTTTTTGGGGTTGGGTTGAGTGACGAAATCCTACAAAGCGCAAAGCCCTATCCCCCCCC
>QLOI01002412.1:0-30407 GCA_003313605.1 Tuber umbilicatum | reverse complement strand
TTGGGGCCCGCCGGGGACTGTAGGGGAGTGTGAGAGACTGCCGGGGACGGCAGGGGACCGCAGGTGACGGCAGGGGACTGCGGGGCATTGTGAGGGACTATGGGGGACGGTGGATTGTTGGGGATAATCGCAGTGAAAGAAGCTAGCAATCTAATGCGTGGTATTTCCCTACCCTCTTTACGAAATTCAGAGGATCTTTCTTATGTTAACGGAAAGGGTGAAAGACAATCAGGTGGAGATAAATGGAGGTAGGAGGCTTCCTCATAACGATGAAATCAACGAACACTCTATTCAGAAAAGTTGTGGTATGCACATCCTATTCTACAAATTCCCGCTAATTACTTATTATTGGTGCTGATCTCCACCTTTAAAGAATAGAACTCCGGGCAGTATGTGTTTTTATTTTTCCTATATTACGTTTCTATTTCCTTCTTGTGATAAGCATTATGATTGAATGACTCCCATCCTTTAAATCACACTTGAATCGCAGAATATAACTCTCAAGTTAACCTATCATACTACTGCTGTTTACATCTATGAAGTCAATCCCGTAACCCCATTCAATATGTCTTTGGAGCAAAGCACTCCCACACACTAAGGTCTTTGGGAAATGATTACTAACCGCCCCATTACCGATATGAGACATTTCCTGCCGGGGACGGCCGGGCTATAGTCCTTCACTGAGGACCGCCGGGCAAGTTCTAGGACGGACCGGCCGGGACGGCATATGGCCGTCCACCGCCGTCCTCCCCCAGGACGGACGGACTGCCCCGTTGAGAACACTGCCGACAAAATCCTGGCCGAAAGCAATTGAGAGGGTTCGCCGGGTGTTGTTGGAATGAGTCTGAGTTTTGCTTGGAGAGCACGAGAGCTTCAGGGGCTGAATAGAAGGTGAGGGAGCCTGGGTGGTTTGGTTGGGAAGAGATCGCTATTTGTGGGCTTGGAAACAGAGCACTTATGCCAATACCCTCCCCGCTGATTGGGATCTGCTGACAGGAGTGTAGATTGACTATCGAGGTATGTGAGGTTGGTGTTAGGATCGGTATCACTGAATTGCATCCCCACTACGGGTGCCCCATACCTAAGGGAGGGTAGGAGGTTGGAGGGCTGTCTAGCCGGCGTGATCTGCTGGGCTGGGGTTGGCGTGGTTCTGCTTCCGTAGGATCCTCACAACTCCATCATGTCTGTTACAAAGGGCCCATAAAATTGGTGTTTGGTTCATGTTGTCTGGTATGGTGGTGTGGACATCTTTCCGTTTTAAAAGAATCTCTACCACCCCCTCATTCCCGTGCCCAGCTGCCCACGAGAGTGGCGTCCGGCCGTATTCAGTATCTACCATATTGGGATCGATATCCTCTCGCTTCAAGAGCGCCTTTACTACTCTCTCATTCCCGTTTATAGCCGCCCATGCGAGCGGTGTCCGGCCATATTCGGTGTCGGCTATATTGGGATTGACACTTCCTTGCGCCAAAAGTATCTTGACTGCTCCCTCACGTCCGCGCCGGGCCGCCCAGCAGAGTGGCGTCTGGCCATATTTGGTGTCTGGCCTATTAGGATTGGTATCGTGCCGCCCCAAGAGCGTCTTTACTACTTCCTTGTTCTCGTTTATGGCTGCCCACGCGAGTGGCGTCCGGCCATATTCGGTGTCGGGCTTATTAGGATTGACATCCTCTCTCCAAAAGTGCCTGTACTACCCCCTCGCGTCCGCGCCGAGCCGCCCAGCAGAGTGGCGTCTGGCCGAGTTTGGTGTCTGCCATATTAGGATTAACATCTTCTCTCTCCAGGAGCGTCTTCACTACCCGTACACTCCCGTTTATAGCCGCCCAGCAGAGTAGGGTCTGGCCATATTTGGTGTCCGCCATATTGGGATTGATATCCTCTCGCTTCAAGAGCGCCTTTACTACTTCCTCGTTCCCATTTATAGTCGCCCATGTGAGTGGCGTCCGGCCATGTTTGGTGTCTACCGTATTGGGATTAACATTCTCTCGCCCCAAAAGAATCTTCACTACCTCCCCACGGCCGTGCCTTACCGCCTACAAGAGTGGCGTTTGGCCATGTATGGGGTCTGCTGTATCGGGATTGACATCCCCTCGGTCCAAAAGCATCCTTACTTCCACATCATACCCGTATTCAGCAGCCCAGGAAAGTAGTGTCCGGCGCCAGCTGGTATCTACCGCGTTGGGATTGACGTCCGCTCGCCCCAAAAGCATCTTTACTACCACCTCATGACCGTCCCCAACAGTCCACGAGAGTGGAGCGTGACCACATCTGGTGTTTGCCTGATTGCGACTGCGGTCCAATCGCACCAAATGGTCGCCTACTGCCCATCCATACCCGCGGCTAACCGCCCACGAGAGTGGCGTCCCGCCGTTTATGGTGTCCGCCGTATTTGGATTGGCGTCCTCACGCTCCAAAAGCATCTTAACTAGCCGCGCATGTCCGCCGCCCGCCGCCCACGAGAGTGGCGTCCGGCCGTCCTCGGTGCCCGCCGCATTGGGATTGACATCCGCTCGCTTCAAAAGCATCTGTACTATCCTCTCATGCCCGTTCTTAGCCGCCAACAAGAGTGGCGTCCGGCCATCCTTTGTATCTGCCGCATTAGGATTGACGTCCCCTCGATCCAGGAGCATCTTTACTACCTCCTCATGCCCGTTCGCAGCCGCCAATGAGAGTGGTATCAGGCCAGACCAGTCCTCTGCCATATTGGGATCGACATCCCTGCGTCTCAATAGTACCTTTACAACCTCCTCATTTTCTCTTATCACTGCCCATGTGAGAGCCGTCCTCCCCATGCAATCGGTCGCATTAACATACCACCGTTTCATTTCTAGTACAGCAGTAACAATTCCCATCCCTAAAAACGCTACCCCGTGGAGTCCTGTAAATCTCGTAGGTCCTATCCGTAGGCTTAAATAAGGGCTAGGGTATCCTTCTTCAATATAGTTCAATAACATTAGGTTGGCAGATATATGATTATCAAATCCATGAAGAAGCCTTAGTGCTAGCGTTTTCACGTTTCCCGTTATTCCCCTTTTTGCATGCTCCCCCCAGTAGCAAGAGGCATATCTCAGAAGGGGCATTGTTGAGGGGGTCGAGTCATCAGTTGGTGGAAGATCCCAGACACACCCTAAATTGAGGTAAGTTAAGCAAACCTCCGCAATTGCTGAGTGTGAAGAATGGAATAGGGTCGGATCGCTTGAGAGGTGCTCTTGCAGGGTAAAGTGCACTAGTCGAACAGTAGACGAAAACCCTTCGACGGTGACAAGGCCCATAGAAGATGCTAGAAGTGTCCGTAATGCGGGAACATTTTCAGGATCTATATCCGCAGATCCTATCTCCACTCCCAAAGCATGACAGAGTTCCTCGGTTTCTAGTGGTCGCTCCGAATAAAGCACCCACATTAGGACCTTCAATCCGAGTATTGATTTGTTTCCCTCCTGCGCCTTCAGTCGTGTTAGAGTTGCCGTGTATGCATCACTCAGTCCATAGCCGTGGGTCACACCTTCAAGTTTCTTTCGTCTCTGGCGGATCGTGACCTCTCCCAGAATAGAGTCGACGTTTAGCGAAACAAGCAAAAATCTGCACAAAATCATTGGTAAGTATTCACCATTGGGAGAGTTAGAATGCTAAAGGCTCCTACGCACATATCTGGTATCTTTTCTAGGATAACTTCAACAATGTCCTTTCGCAAAGCATCGTTCATCACGCCTGGCACGGCGTCCCCATCTAACCTCATCTTCACATAGTTCTCAATATCACCCGTGTTAGGAGTGATGGGTATCACAACTGCCTTGACAAAATAACTTTGGATATCATCCCAGACATGGGGCCTCCCGGTGAGGAATATCCGCGTCGTAGGGGACTCCTGAACAATCTCTCTTAGCGACCTAAGAAGCTCTGGAAGGTGCTTCGGCAAGCACTCATCCAACGCATCGATGCAGATAAAAACCCGGGGGAGCGAGGCAATGGCGGCCTTTAGCATTGGTTTTAGATCCGTAAGTATCGGCCTTCTCCCACCAAAGTCCCTTTTCCCTTTATCAAACGCTTCGCGCAGATATTCCGGGATGTCCCCTCTGCTTACCAGCTGCCTCAGAATAGCTCCCATCATGTTGGTGATTGTCTGCTCTTTCTGGGAAAGGTAGTCACAGTACAGTCCTGCAACGGCGATATCCTCCTTCCTTGGCTGATCGCATAGGGTGTCGATCACTAGGGAGCTAATATTTCCGGGTCAGCGATATTCGCCTCTTTCGAAGAATCTTGCCACTTACCTCAGATATGTCTTTCCCGCTCCCGGATTCCCGCTACAAAACAAGACAGCATTATCGGGTCCACCCTCACCACTCCTCCACTCCCGAAACCCGCTTTCTGCCAAAAGCCAATCCCCGACCCCGCCTAATCGCTCGGTGCGCACGCCTTGATGTCTATTATTTGGTTCTAGTGGGGAGAGCCAACTCATAATTTTTGCATCCTCGTCGGACTTATAGACGGTCTTATTAAAACTATTTATTGTGTTGCCGCTGTGCATATTGCCATCACCCATGTGGACCGATTGTGTATGAGTAGTCTTCGACATGGTATTCTGTACGGAATGTTGGATGAGTGTGTGAGTAGAAATGGTTTAATGATTTGTTGGGGTAGCGGGACTTTTTGAACTTTCTATCATCAGGGCTGAATAAAGGGAGGCGATGTAAAGTAACCTGTTGTGTAACAATTAATACTATCCGATCACTTCCCCTTAAGGCAAGTGATAGCAATCGTCCTTCCAGCCCCTCATACCTAGACAGAAATGGGTCTCTTAAGCCCAATAGTTAATAACACTTTTACTATCGGTAAGGTACCGTACTTGGACGGTACTGTACTGCACTTACCCAATTAGTATAAAAGGATTCTCCAGACATCCGCGAATCAGGGATATTTAGTCGAATGAAAAAACCTAATTTCACAATTTTGTGGTACAGTAGTCAAACTACAAAATACTCGTATTCCACGGCTCATAAGAAGTTCCAAGGTACTGTATTATGATACAGGCATTTCCAAACCTCTCAGTAAACCCTAATATACTATCTACCCGAGTATACCGTTGAACAAAAAATGATAAAAACGACTACAGCCTTAGGGTTCGGTAGTTTGACGATTATAGCAGTTTCGGTAGCCGTGGAATCTTCAATACTCAGTATAATCACAAGCTCTCCGCGGCTTTGAAAGCGCAGCTGGGCTAAATACCGGCAACTCAACTTCCTTTTCAACGTCAAAGACTGCTTGAGAGGGCATCATAACTAATCGCGGGTTTAAAGTAAAAGGGGAGATTTGTTGAAATTTCTGATTCGTTCATACTATTCATACATCATCGCTACTATTTATTTCATGGCAGTAACTGCGAATAGTAATCATGTGTTTCCTCTTTCTGAAGTTCGGAACACCCCGTGTGCTTATGCATATTTTTCGGTCTTACATGTACAGTACGAGCACTCGAGTGCTGGTGTCGTACTCGAGTACGATCTAAGATGCATGATAATTCCCTCCACGCTACTTTAGATTTACCCGTGCTCGAGTTCTTTGGGGATTTCCTTGGCAGATTTACAGGGTTAAACACGTTCGCACTTCACTCGAGTAGATTTTCCTCAAGTTTGTACAGAGCTCTTCACTTCTATCGTTTAGGAGAACGAAGGACAAGATCACTGCTGAGCACAAGGCGGTCAACCATCGACCACCTCCCCCGTCCAATTAAGCGTGCCCGTAGTATTCTTAATGCTACGTCTGTATTTTCTTTGCTAGTTATTAAGACCGCGCTTGCACCTACCGTACCATTTTGGACAAGAATGAACAAAGATAGGGTGGTGACTATGGCAGCTAGACAAGGATTCGGGCAGTGCAATCTCTTGAGTTCTCCGTACTCCCATAAATTTGTTTTATTATCTTCTGTTTGTTGTTCGTAGGTAGGAACACGGGTTGGTACTTGGCCTCTATGCACAGTACTGTACTAGTCTGCCAAAGACTGGAATAGTTGGGGGTGGCGCCAGGACACCCAGAATTTCCTTATAATAGTAAGTGGGGGAAAAATATATAGGACCCTACCGGGAGAGGCAACTCCAATGTCCTAGAGAGGTTCTCGATTTTGCGGTATCGGAGCCCCGATGGGCTCGAAGGCCTTGTGAAAGATCGAGTCCAAGACTGAGGGCTTCTCTATCCCAGGGGCCATACCTCTCACTGTGGCACACCCCTTCACTTCATCACTCAGAATATACATCCCCATTCTAAATCCACTAGCCTGGGTCCTGCATCCCGGTGGTCTCAATAAATCCTTTACCATCGTATATTTGGAGTCAGGGTTACTATCTCAATAATCACCTCATGGATTGTGGAACGCGCCTAAAGTTGCCGCTCTTTAGGGCAGCAGATGAGGCCCGAAATTTTACTCTGGAGCCAGAAGGCATACTCACACATTCAAAATTACGGATTCCTACTCCGTTCATTCCTTCCGCGAGTCTCCGGAATAATTAAAGGCAGGGCGGAAACCGTGAATGATCACTCATGCCGTCCCCCGCTACCCTTCACGGTCCACCGCCGTTTTACATTTCTCCGCCGCCTCTTGCCATCAATTACTGTCTTACGCCTACCCTTGCAAGCCACAGTCTCGCCGTCCGGGGCTCTTGGTAGTCCGCCCACCGGGCCCGCGGTCGGGAACACTGTGAAAACCCATGAGAATATTCACAACGGGAGAGGGAAGGAGGGGGGGGAAAAAAAGCTAGGTTTGGCTGTGCCGGAGAGGGTTTTGAGAGTGGGAGGCGGACGGCTAAAGCACCTTAGGCACGGGAGCATAAGTACGCATACCGGCAATAGGACACCTAAACGAACATTCATTCGTTTGGTAATTTTGTTCAAAGGCTTCAGATCGGGCATTACGTATATGGAGTCAACCCTTACTACTGTGGTAGCATGCCTGTATTTATTTTTATTTTTTTCGTGCTCCTGGCTGGTTTACCATCAAAGATCAGTGATGGGGTGTGCATGCGCTTATTTATGATAATACTACCGGTATCATACTCACGGATAGGCGAGCCCCGGGATTCTTTTTATTTTTTATGTATGATAGCTTGAAATTTGCCCTTTGTAAGGTCGTCTGCTAGGCGGGGAATGCGGGAGACGCTCGATGTAATGGTACCCGGGGACCAAATTCTCCTGAGCTGGGGGCTAAATTCGGGAGACTTACTATTTAGATTTTAATAATACGTTACATTGAGCGGATAGTAGAGAACGCAAGACCGTGCATGATATATATGCTCCGTCGCTCAATCCATAGCCAACTCACCCCCATCGTTCTCCCCTCCGGTCTAAATCCCTCGGAGCGTTCTCCCCCCTCTCCCTCCTCCTCATCTGCACCCAATCCCCCAACCTCTTCCACAAATTCCTCTTAAACTCCGGCCCATAAGCCGCTACCAACCCGCTAGTGCTCGGCACTACAAAGGCCCTACAGCCTCCCCACCTCCGTTCCCCCTCCCCCCCGTCAACCCTCCTCCCAAACCTAACCCCCTCCTGCCATCCCCAGTCAAACTCCCCCTTCCTGATCCCCCTCCCATTCCGGGCCCTGAAAACGGTCTCCCAAATCACCTTCCCGACGAAACACACCGCATCAGGCTTGTACCTCCGCATCTTCTCCTCCAGCACTGCGACACCAGCCAACATCTCCTCCTTGGAAAGCTCGGTCACGTGGCTGGTCGGCCGACTGACGAGGTTAGTCAGGCCGAGGGAGTACAACTCCGGCAGGTCTCCGTCCATTTGTGGGGGGAGGCGGCGGTCCGGGGTGCATCCTGAGGAGTGCATTAGCGGCCAGAAGAGATTCGTGGGGTTCGCGAACGAGTGGCCGAGACGCGCGGTTGTCAAGCCCGGGTTAATGCCGATGAAGACGCAGATCAGGTTTTCTTCGAGGGTGTCGGGGAGCCGGGGCAGGTGAGCGTATGTGCTTGGGGGTGCATAGCCAGTGCGCTTGGGACGTTTCTTCTTGGGCCTTGTCCGTGGTGGGGATGGCCGGGCGGGGGGGCTCGTTTCTCTTCTCGGAGGGGGGGGCCTCCTCGAGCGGAGGTTTCGAGATGTGGTGGGCGGATTTTTGGGCGGTGTTAAAGCTTTGATATAGCCCGAACCCGAGAAAGCAAATTCCGACAAAAAGCCACCAAAGGATAGAGGGGGTTTTTGTGACCGATCATCTTGGTCTAAATATTCATCCTCCCATTCCTCTTCTTCATTTTCCTCTTTCACCCCTTCCTCATCAGATTCTATAATAATAACTTCTTTCATAAATTTCCTTTTGTTCATTTCTCCTTCACTTTCCTCTTCCACCTCTTCTTCGTCGGGTTCCCTAACAAGAATCTCTTTCAAAAATTTCCGCTTGCTCATTTCGCCCCCGCCCGGACCGATACTTGAAACGCACAAATCAGGTACTAGTGTGATGAGAACGTAATCTGGGGTGGGGTCGAGATTAGATATAGTAATAACAGCTCGTGAGGGCTTGGATCGCCTACCGAAAGTCGCACTCGATGGTCTACACCAACTGAGATACGGTACTAGAAATCGACAAGAAAAAGATAGCCGCGTAATACAGCCTCCGGTGGGGAAATGGAAAAATGACGAAACAGCTTCTGGGGTTCTGATTCCGTTCAGTGTACTCGGGCCAATTGAACAACCGTCTTTCGAAGCTTTAATTTCCACCTCCTCCGACTTTTTTATTTTTTTATTTTTACCAGTAGCCGTAGGACCTTTCACGATGAAGATAGAGAGACGGAACTAAACCCGATTGAGGGAGAGAAGAAACGCTGTTAAATTTATTGCTTGCCAGCCGTTCGGGGGTGGTTATGGTGGTCGTTGCGTAGAGAAAGCAGGGCACAGTAACGCCTTTCCGTGAAATTTTTCTACACGCCAAGCCGTCTCCGTCTACCAAATTGGAAATTTTCGGCGGTTAAAACCGGAACAAAGCACCGCCACAACCGGTAAACCTGTCCTGTACTCGAGTATGGTGGTTAGACTTCCTACTCCGCACCGAAACCGTAGCAACAGGAGCGAGGCTCGACGTCAAATTTAACTCGACTCGAATTAAAGTTTCGGGAGAGGCACCGAGCCGCATATTGGCCGACGTCATTGGGGGATTTAGGGTTCGTTAGCGACTGGGTGCAGGACATGCGCATGCCAAACGGCGGGGTGCTGCAACTTCACGGGAACCAAGCGACTTGACGAATTTGCAAGATGTCGTTTGCCGGGTAAACATTCGCTAATGTAACTCACCGTATCTGGGCGAAATATTATGCGAAGGAAGGTTAGGCCTAGGCAAAGGGAGATCAGGGATGTCAAGCATAAGTACTCGAGTGATATAATATCACACGGACTATGATACGCTTTATCTCGCGTGCGACCGGGTGGAAACAAGCGCTGCGCGGGCGTTGTGCATTGAGAGGCATCTCTCCATCGCAATTCAACCAACTATGACACTACCAGCCACAACTGGGGAACCTGATAAACGAGGGGACCGTTTCTATTATCTTCCCCCGAAAGCTTAACGCTTCATCAAACTTAAAATCCACCACTTTCCCGAGTTTCCCGCCTTCACCATGGGCAAAATTCGAGGGGGATTTTTTTCCTCCACTGGTCTAATATCACGGGGCGGACGATTATCCGATATTGCTTTACTACTCTATCGATCTCTAAAATCCAATCTGTGCCTTCTCTCGCTTCGCTCCCCCGGGTTTAGTAGCTTGTGTCTTCCTGCTCGAAGACTGTGTCCAATCCTAACGCTGAGCTCTTGGTGACGGGGGTTTTTCGGGCTTATGATACCGCTCCCGTGCGGATATAGAGTTTTGGCCAAAAACGGAAACCCCCTTTCTCTATTCCTAATCACCCTTTGTATTATTGAGAAGTCCGTTAGAGATGAAAGCGGTGGTTTTCGCTGTTGAACAATTGGTTTGTCAGTATGTGAACCGGTTGCATGCTGTTGCTGCATTTCTTCCCGCCCTCTGGGCTATACAGTGGCTACACATTGCGGTACATTTTAACAAACGAGGTCCCACTGGAAACCTCGAGCATCGTCACACGCTCCCGTAGAAGTTGTCTCTATAGTTTTTTTTCTCACTAGGTGAGTTTGCTTATTCAGGTGTTTTTCTATCCAAATTTTCCTTCCATCGTGCCTTGCGCTCTGTTGGCCTCTACAGCCGAGTTTCCGGCGGATGGCGGGGGCCTGTTCCTAGCGAGCAAGGAAGAAGGCGTGCCGTAATGTTTTGTCGTGGAAATAATGCAGCGGCCGTATCAGACGGTCCAGAAAGCGCACAAGATGTTTTTTGGATGACAGTGCGCATACAGGATAAATGGGGTGGAAACAACCCGCACCCGAAATTCCTACATCCAAATACAGAAAGCATACCCCTTACTAAACTAAACGAAATATCGACAACAGGCAGCACCGTAGGTTGTGAATAAAACTGCGTGGCCTTGAACCAGTAAAGGTAGCGAAAAAACGAAGGGTCCCCAACCAATAAGTATCATAGATGTTTAATCTTTTATACAGTTAGTAATGCATCTAAGTATGGACGATGAAAAGAAAAAACAGATATATTAATACTCACCGCGCTCCAGACAGGTCCTTAAGAGCGAGGAAGTGTGCCTTAGCTAGCTGAGGCGTGCGAATCTAGGATGCCCTCGGTGCAAAACTACTGCGGGGTCAGAAATAATCGTCGGGGGAGGTAAGGATAGTAAACCGGAAGGACTCACAGGCTAAAGGGTTAACATATATCCTGCTTGGACAAAGTTAGTAGTAATCAATTTGTATTACTCACCATCTATGTTGCCCAATGATTGTGAGCAGCGCTGTTCGTTAGCGGATGAAGGAAGAAGCCAGAAGAAGAGATTGACTGACGAGCTGTAACACAATGCCAAGTAAGTATCAGTTATAACTAGCAGAGGAAGGATAGAGCTCTGCATACAAACTAAGATGGGCGAAGAGTAATCGGTCAGTATTCTAAGGATATGCGATAAATGGATTCGAAGCCTTGCCCGCTATTGTGGAAAGAAAGCGTGGTGTTAGTCCGGAATCAGCGCCACTGCGAAAGGACCTTAGAGTTGCCGATTGGGTTGCATACTATCTGCAGTGATGGGAAAGGTATATCAGCAAAGAAGGAACAACAAACGACAGAGATACAGAGGTCTACTTACAGCCTGAAGGAAGCGAGGAGTCAGGTATCAGCAGTCGTCTCGTCCCAGAACCGCGGTTGGTCCCGTTCACTTACCCGCTACAACGCTCAGCAGTGACGCAGAGGTCAGCAACAGCCCCGTCCCAGAATCGTGGCTGACCCTGCGCACTTACCTGCTACAACACTCAGCGAGTCAGAGGCCAGCAATTGGCAATTGCATTGTGCCATAACCGTGGTTGGCCTTGTTCACTTACCTCCTACAATACTCAGCGAGCCAGAGGTCAGCAACTACCTCGTCCCAGAACTGGGGTTGGTCATGTCCACTTACAAGCTACAACACTCCGGGAGCCAGAGGTCAGCAGTTCCCTCGCCCCAGAACCGTTGTCGATCCTGTTCACTTACGATCTACAATACTCAGGTAGCCAGAGGTCAGCAATTGCCTCGTCCTAGAACCGTGGTTGGCCCTATTCGCTTACCGCCTACAGCAGACAGCGAGCCAGAGGTCAGTAATTGCTTCGTCCTAGAACCGTGGTTTGTCCTGTTCACCTACCCGCTTCAACATTCCGGGAGCCCGAGGTCAGCAATTGCTTCATCCCAGAACTGTGGTTGGCCTTGTTTGCTTACAAGCTACAGCACTCAACGAGTCAGAGGTCAGCAATTGCCTCATCCTAGAACCGTGGTTGGTCCTGTTCACTTACAGGCTGCAACACTCAACAAGCCAGAGGTAAGCAATTGCCTCATCATATCCGTGGCTGGCCCTGCTAACTTACCCGCTACAACACTCAGCGAGCCCGAAGTCAGAAATTGCCTCATCCCAGAACCGTGGTTGATCCTGTTCACTCACCCGCTACAACACTCAGGTAGCCAGAGGTCAGTAATCGCCCCATCCTAGAACTATGGTTGATCCTGTTCGCTTACTTTCTACAACAAACAGCGAGCTAGAGATCAGTAATTGCTTCGTCCCAGAACCGTGGTTTATCCTGTTCACTTACAAACTGCAACGCTCAGAGAGCCGGGGGTCAGCCATAGCCTCATCCCGGAACCTTAGCTAATCTTCTCGACTTACCCCCTACAACACTCAGGTAGCCAGAGGTCAGTAATTGCCTCGTCCTAGAACTGTGATTGACCCTGTTCGCTTACCTCCTACAACAAACAGCGAGCCAGAGATTAGTAATTCCTTCGTCCTAGAACCGTGGTTTATCCTGTTCACTTACCCGCTTCAACACTCAGGGAGCCTGAGGTCAGCAATTACCTCGTCCTAGAACCGTGGTTGGTCCTGTTCACTTACAGGCTGCAACACTCAACAAGCCAGAGGTAAGCAATTGCCTCATCATAGCCGTGGTTGACCCTGCTAACTTACCCGCTACAACACTCAGCGAGCCTGAAGTCAGCAATTGCCTCATCCCAGAACCGTGGTCAATCCTGTTCACTTACCCGCTTCAACACTCAGGGAGCCTGAGGTCAGCTATTGCCTCATCCGAGAACCGTGGTTGATCCTGTTCACTTACAACCTACAACACTCAACGAGTCAGAGGTCAGTAATTGCCCCGTTCCAGAACCGTGGTCAATTCTGCTCACTTACCCGCTTTAACACTCAGCGAGCCAGAGGTCAGCAATTGCCTCGCTAGAACAATGGTTGATCCTGTCCACTTACGATCTACAATACTCAAGGAGCTAGTGGTCAGCAACTCCCTCGTCTTAGAGCGGCTGTTGGTCCTGTTCACTTACCTCCTACAACACTCAGCGAACCAGAGGTCAACAATTGCCTCCTCTCAAAACCGTGGTTGCCACTGGTTGGTCCTGATCACTTACAATCTACAACACTCAGCAAGCTAGGAGTCAGCAATCGCCTCATCTCAGAACCATGGTTGATCTTATTAACTTACCTCCTACCACATCCAGCCAACCAGAGGTCAGCAATCGTCCCACCCCTGAGCCGGACTTAATCTTGTTCACCCACCTCCTGCAATCCACAGCGAGGCAAAGGTCAGTAATTGCTTCGCAGCCCTAATTCACTATCACTTAATTTGGTTACATACAAGCTATAGCACTCCCCAAGTCGGCAATCAGATGCCACCATTGTCATCTGAACTACGGAGTCTTACCTCCTGTATTTCCCCGCACATTAACAAACCTTACTCGCTAATCCACTGGTATTAGGAATGCCAACTCACCTTCTACGCTTATGGGTTAATCCATAGTTAGCCCTGATAGCTGGCCAACATTCCCAATGGGCTTCACTTACTTTCTATAGTTCCCGGGGGTCTGGTGTCAGCAGCGCGATAGCTTAGGGAGGATATGGCCGGCGGTTTCCACTTACCGTCTGCACCGCAAAACCATATCTGAATCAGCTCTATTTGCTTCCGATCGATGCGAATTCACATACCGTCTGTAAATCAATGTTAACTTGTGGTTAGTTATGCACCGGTCACTTAAAACCAAGAGGGCTCTTCACATGTAAGATGTCACACTCCATCCCATCGAGATAGGCTTTGGCATTCTTCTGAAGTAGCTTTCTGGTCATACTCTCGTCCTTTTGAACAGCTGCTATGTTCAATGCGGTGCCATATAGTTTCGATCGAGCATTGACATCTCCTCCCTCCTCCTCCAATAGTCGATCAACTACCATCCCCTGCCCAAGAAGTGATGCTATCATCAAATGTGTAAAATCTTCGGGGAATCTGTGCGACCGCCGGGTATTGAACCAATACACCTGAAACCATGTCAGATAGTGTTTAGATCCAGCTTCACAAATCAGTCGCGTAGGTTCGAATAACTCCGTCCACTGATCCTGCAAATCTCGAAAGTGATCAGCCCAGTGTCGAACTGCGTAATCGAAGAAGAGGTATTTTTGGAGATAATCCCCGACCGCCTTCTCCGAAACTCTGTTTAAATGGTCCATCACTAACGAGCTGCCTGCAAATTCCTCTCGTGAGAGATAAGAAATACAAATGTCAGCAATCACGAAGTTAGAATACTCGGGGCACAACGTGTATTGCCAGTTCCCCTGGCCTGGCAAAGATCCCCTAATCAGGAACTCCCTCGCGGTTTGGTGAACGAGGTAGACCCTCGAATCAATAACCCGCACGAATAATCCGCACCAATTTTTCACTGTCTTTTCGAACCCAGGGGAAATATCTCCGGTCACCTTGACAGTCGCATGATCCCGGCTGATTTTGAGTGCAATATTCATTTCACAAAGCGTGAGGGGCCTTGCGGCCGCCACCACTATGTTCAGGATTCGCCGGGTTTTGTCGGGGTATATGCTTCTATCAAGAATCTTGGTGTATAACGCCGCTAAGTCGCGCGGTGCAGTGGAGACAATGTCAGTAAACCCCTCCAGCGAGTCATCCCCACTATCCTTCAAAATCTCGAGAACAAGAGAAACCCAGAGGAATGTCCGATCAGCGGAAGATTCCAGGAGATTCCGCAGGTATCCTAGCTCCCCAGGCCGCCCCCAGTATGATTCTAGGTCCCCGATGCCCTCATCTATGACACGAGAAACGTCGGAGGTAATAGCATTGACCTCGTCCTCCCCTCTCAGCCGGATGGTCGTTGCCCGTGAGCTAAGTTCTCTCTCGATATTATGGTATGGACGACTTGTGACCAAGAACTTCAAAGGTATATTAGAAGTTTGTGAGGCAGGGAGATGGGTTATGTGACGGATAAGCGGTGTTAGGGTCTCATCTTCGCACTCGTCCAAGGCATCCACCACACAAACCACATCACCACACCTACTCTCAGCCACTGACTTAACCAAGATATCCCACAGTGAATCCACCTCCTCAGTGAACTTGTTTCCTTTAGCCTCAAATGCTTCCTCGGCATATCGAGAGAGGGGCTTCCGCTGCACAAATAGCTGATGTAATATGGCGCAGAGAGCATATTTCGCGCTCTTCTGTTCCTTGCTGTCGTCCTTAAAGAAGAAGTAGCAAACTATCGCACTTGCTTGGATTTTCAGGTGTCCCACGAGGAACGAAGCCATGACAGATTTTCCGCAGCCCGGGTCCGCCGATAGCCAGAGGAGGCTTGACGTCTTCTTCTCAGACCAGTCCAGATACCTCGGGTGCCCGGTAACCCAGGTGCATGTTCCCTCGACCGGCTCACGAACTCGAGCTCGGTGCGACTCGTAACTAGACGTGTATAAGCATTGCAAAATTTTGGCATAGTTCCGGGACGGGCTCGTATCCTCGCGGTTGGCATTGATAATGATGTTTCCGTAGTTGACGTTATTGGAGTGGGAGTTACCGCTATAATCACCTTGAATGTTGCTGCTGGATGTAGGGTCAGAACCACCACCACTAGCACCAATTATTAGAAGCCCATATATTATCCAGGCAGCATTCCCCGAGCATACCATTGCTGTGAGGAATTGTCCTCGGGGGAGACGTTTGATTGCCAATTGCCCATCTTGTCGGTTGATTTGTGGATCGGCAGAACCAGCGAATTGACCGTGCTCTCGACGCCCGTAAAGGTAATTTCCGACCAGGCGAGAAAGAATAGCGGAATCAGAAGGTTTTAGGATCCTGAAAACTATTCTTCTCTCGGGGGGGCAAAATAGTTCGCGTAAAATCCCGCGGTGACCGTTCATAGCATATCAGAAACTCGTTACGGGCAAATATTCACCTAGTCAGTTGGCATGACACAGCTTATCTCTCATCCCGCTCTGCGAATAAATAAATTCACCCACCCCACTACACCCGGGCGCTCATGCAAGAGATAATTTTTCAAACCCTTGCTGCTAAATCCGGCTGGGGCCTCCTCCAGCAGCGAAGGCTACTCGTTCACAGGTGGGTTGGGCGTTGTGAGCACGACCCCTATTGCATACCGCCAAGTTCCGGACTCTGCTCAGATCTGGGTTAACAATCACAAATTTATCCTAGCTAAACCCGTCCAGAATCCACCAGCTAAAATAAAACAAAATCTACCACCCGACCTAAACCCCCCGCAGCCCTCCTCAACATAAGAAAATGATCTGGGTGCATGCGATGCAGCCGTATCCGCAAACATCACCCAATTGTTAGTGGCTACAATTATCATGCGGGGTACGAGACGCCTTGGACTATATCACGTGCAAGCTGGTGGAAACATGTCGCACCGCTATGCTGCGCCGAGAATCTCTTCCTCACAATTCAATGGATTATAACCGGGTGAACACTTGGAGAACCCTATAATCAAGAAGACAGTTTTTCCCTAAAAGCCCAACACTTCTCCAAGCTTAGAGTTCAACTCTTTCCTGTGTCTCCATACTCCACCGTGAGCCGAGTTTGAGGAATATTTACTCCACGAGTCCGATAGAATTGGGCTGGACGATTATCCAACTTTGTTTTACTATCCCTCTCTAGAATCCAACTTGTGGATTCTCTTGTGTTTCGCTCTTCTAAATTTGGTTTTTATTCTCCTGGTCGAAGGCCATGTCCAAATCCAGGCGCCGAGCTCTTAGTAATGATAATTTTTGACCGAAATTCCATCCGTGGCGGAATGACAAGCCCGAAAAAACTCCTGTCCCCATGTTCCCCGGCCTCTCTTTTACTCTGCTGTAGATCCCTATCATAATTCAAGTATTGTTGAGGGGTCGGTCAGTGACAAAGCGATGATGGCTTTTGTCGTCGCATGAGTGGTCTACGTGCGCTAGTACTGTACGGTACACTTCAAGGGTGTGGGACTGCAGGATGCTATCAAATTACTGCACTCCTTCCCACCCTCAGGACTACTCGCATGCATTTTAACAGGCGAAGTCCCACCCAGGGCCTTGAGTGCTGGCGCTTGCTTCCGTGGGCGTTGACCCACCGTAGTGTTTCTATTAGTTAAGGTGTTTCTGATGTAAATACCGTACTCCTACCCCTCGCTTTCATTGCCCCCCGCCTTCCCAGGGCCGCCTCATTTTCGGCTGGCGGTGTGGGCCCCTCCCAGCAAGGGAAAGGGAGAGAATATTTTCGGTTGCGAGCGCACGATACCGGTACTCGAGTAGGGTAACCACCTGATCCGATGTTTCGGGCATGCGTTCAATTCCTTCCGGGACGGTGCCCTATTGCCCAGTCTGATGGAGGCGAGAGTCCTTTCAAGGTGAGATAGTGAAAAGGCTCGCTCGATCAAATATTTCCTTTGCGACAAAATACTGCAAAGTGAGAAAACGCCGCTTTCATAGTGCGCAGAACAGGGCATTGCTTTTTACTTTCTTTCACTTCTTTCCCTTTCCCAAGAAATCCATTCTCGGATCTCACATTTCATTTCTGCCTAACCTTTTCTTCATGAAAATACCATACAGTTGTATGATACGAGTCATATCGCACTTATCTGATCATCAGATGCGAACGGATGACGAATGCCTTTACAGAGAAATATGGATAACTGCAAGTTTCATGTCGCGGGGCGCACAGGTAGTACTTTCCAGATAAGCAGGTTGGATTCGGCTTGCCATACCTCCGAGACGTGCTGCTTTAAGTGCCATGGCCCAAGATCGGCGGTGCGTCTTTAGTTAGCGATACATAAAGAAATCCCAATTATGTAGGCAAGAGGGGCAATATCACACACAGGCCAGCAGCCTAAGCACCCTTTTTCTTTCTTACAAAAAAACAAGAAAAAACATCACAATCGATCACTCGAGTACCCCCACCGCAAGCAAACTCAACCCAAGAACGAAGTATCATACAACGCCCTACCCGGGCGGGGACCTAGCCTAGCGACCGAAGGGGGTTTCCTAGAGAAGCCGGGTGAGTTGCAGGCATCACCGGGGCCAGAGTTAGGTTTGTGGTAAAGCAGCGGTGGCGGTAGTAGGGATTATACTTCTGCCGTTACGCGGGCAGTTTTTACCGGGAGTAGTTAGAGTAGTGTGTACCATATCATACCGCGAGCTCGGGTGCTAATCGAGGAGCGTGTCGAGTACATTCGCTCAGAAGCACAAATTACAAGTAAAAGAATTGCGAACATTCTCTACAATTACATGAATTACCTCCGGCATCCATCCTCGCTCTCTCCTACAACTGCGGTAATTGATTTTATCCCATATTCAGGGCCAACTTAACACCAAGAGAACTATCACCTTTCCCCACCTACATCGGACCGCTTAGGAGACAAGGGCTCGGCTGAGTTATCGTCGACTAATCGTTCCGGATTGAGAACCTCCCGGTTCAGTATCAATTTCGGGATTCCCTCATGATTCTCCGATACCTATGCGACTGCAGTTTGTCCGGCGCGGCCCCCCATATTGGGACCAGCATTCCCAGACTCCGAGAGGGTCTTCGCGATGCCCTCGTATTAGTCCTCGATAGGCCACGAGATTGGCGCTCGGCCATTTTCATCCTCCGTGTGGAAGTAAATATCTCTCCGGATTATTAAGTAGCTTGCGATGGCCTCATTTCTTTCTAGACTCCCCATGCGATTACCGTAGTGACCTTGGAAATTTTGAATTTTGATCTCGTTCCTTCGTCTCCGAGAGAGCAACCATTATCTCCAAAATACGGCACCGTGAAGTTCTGTGGATTGGTTAAGGAGAGCCCCCCCGCAAGTATCTGACTGGACCGTCCCTATCTGACCTCATCCCCAGATATCTTGAAATACCACCCCCGTTCCGACCAGTAGCTATTACAACGGCCTCGCTGAAATATCTTCTGACTCCCCCGGGATATGGCGCCTACCGGGAGGGGCCGTTTAGAGCTAGTGATGCGACGGCGGTTGAAAGCGCGGCAGAGGTTGAGGGGGCTTGCCGGTAGCCCGTTACCGAGTGATCGGCGGACGGATGGGCGGATAGTGATGGACACGAGAATAATCGGGCACATTAAAGGGGTTTTACTCGATCACGATCTGATCGAGAGGACCTCTTGATCGAATGAAATTGGTGGACAATAACCAAATGATCGATCATCTCCACCGCTCGAGCATGGCCGAGTATAGTCCATTATCACCGATGATGCTCAAACGTAATTACTTCCGGTTGTCGAAACGCCATAGCAGATTCAATCACCCTCCTATTTACAATTGTGCAACTCACTATCAGCATTTTGTCTACAATAATTGTTCCCATGTCTGGTGAATGCCCCGCCGTCCCCTCAAAATCTCAGAGGGATCAATGGCTAAGCTGGAGTGACCGGTGCTATCTCGTTCGCCAGCAGGGTCCGATACTGATTCTGCCACCCGCAAACCTTCCAATGGGTCGATTTTTCGTTAGGTTACTCCCGGTTGTTCGTTCAATTGGACCGGTTTCTAAATTGGTATCTCTCGGGTCGTTTCGGGTTCAAGGGAGCGCAGCATGCTTACCCAATGAGCCCGACCAACCTCTTTACCTCTATTTTAAAATTCAGTAATGTTTTCAGGAGCGGGGATAGCTATTATCATGGAAACTATGGTCTGGGCTCAAGGAATTATACCTCTATTTACTACCGTAGTAATAGAAAGGTACGGACAGAAAACTGTCCAAATTGAGGTGGTTCGAGCGACACTATGACCGGGGTTGATTCCTTTGAGCCCCCTGAGACTGCATGTTTGTGATGGTTTGGATTTATGTTGAGGATGAGGTTTGCGAGATGGGATTTCTCGCGACTGCGTTTTATATTATTATTATTATTATTATTATTATTATTATTATTATTATTATTATTATTATTATTTTTATCATAAAAGCCGAGAACGCTATGTGGTCATGATATATCACTCGCTCTAAGCCTCCCAAACGGTAGCGTCGACATTCCAACCTCCAAACTCACAGAAAAACATGAATTAAACCCAAATATTCCATTTTGTTGGATCTAGTGGAGCACTGGTTGAACTTGGCTCTAATCGGGTCCGTCCATTTTTAACCCGGAATAATCTTCGACCCGGTCATGATCCCTTTGCCACTAACGGGTCCTCTATCGTGGTTTTTAGCCAACACCCAAATATCTTAGTAACACTTTAATAGATTAAGCATCCATATAAGCTTTTTAGATAAAAGCCCGTCATTTTCACAATATTTTCACTGGCTCCAGGTCGCTGTGGTTTGTGACATTCGCTATGCTAATCTCCCTCGCTAAGATCTATTTCAGCGAGGGGCGACATCTGTACCAGAGCTCAGGAATTCGGCGCAGTTGGTTGTCGGTAGTTTGTAGTGTTTCCGTCACAGCCGTGCCGGCTATGCCACCGCCATCCCTCGAACGCCCATCGACCCCAAGCAGTGCATCTCTCTGCCAATACTAGTACACTCGTTTGTCCGAATCCGCTATAATCGAGCTCGGAAGCCCTTCCTGAGCAAACTCAGAAAAATAAACCCGATTGGACGTCTAGAAAAACCCGCTACCACCTTCCCTTATGATACCAACGCTTCAAGTGGATATCCAGTGAGACCTACCGAACCAAACCGAGGGGTAAGTCAGTCCAGCAGCTTAACTCTGCGGTTGGGTTCATAAATGCATTGAGAGCATAAAGACTAACCAAGGGTGACTATCGCGGAGAATCCTTTCCAGAGGCGATGAAGATTTTTTGGTGCGGAGTCGAGCAAGGAACAAAAACTCCGGCGTCTTTAAATGCTAATGAGGCCTGGTCTATCGTACCAAGATTCTATGGCGCTTCCGCGCAAATATTATAAAACAGTCGCCTACACAGAACTATATGGATAACTCTTCCTTCGGTATGCCATATTGGAGTTTTGGCCCTTTTGGGTGTATGCGTCCTAGCTAGGGTTACCGGAGGCGTGGGGGGGTAAAGAGGCTAGAGAGTAGGCATTCTTCAAGGCGCCTTTGATAGGCTGGGTTATACAATAAATAGATGTACTATCTGAGGGCCAATCTTTGCTTGTCGGCGAATAATCTTTTTCTTTCGCTCCCGACCCGCTGGGCCTGGAATCCGTCATCACCACTCACTCGGCCACCGACACCGCTGGGCGCTCTTCGGATGCTGTTAGAAGCCAGGGCTCTCAGAACGCTGTAACCGACATCACTTCCTGCTTAGAGGACATTGCAAGGTCTTCGGCCTGCATCTCTGTGTGTCCACGGTTGAGCAATGCTTATCCCGATCCCGCGCCAATTCACCGGCCCACGCAGAAGGCACAAGTACGGTTACTATCGGAAGAAAGAGCAAGTATATAGTTAAACTATTACATGGCTAACCTATAACTGGCGACGCACCCCAGAGCCCGCACCGCAAGATCCTCCACGCTCCAATGACCATGTAGGATGCGGGGCGTTCGGAGATTTCTTTTTGAACTGTTACAACCAAGATCATCCGCCCAAATGATATTTGTTGGAGCGGTAGGGAGGCTGTAGTGGGAGAGGTCGGGAGCCCTATCCGAACAAACGTGCTCGAAAGGAGCTATCGTCGTTAGGATTTCTAGCAGGATAGAGCTAACGCGTCAGATCGCGAGTGGTTGGGTTTCAGGACTCGTGCGCTATGCCGCTGCCCGAACCAAGTGCGGGCCTAACGCAGGAACAAGTCCTTTCCAACTTTACTTTTCTGCTGATTCCGGGAAATGGCTGCGGGGCGGTGCTTACTCTCCATAGTTGGGGGAGTGGGCGCTCAGGAAGCTGCAATTTATTCTCGATTTCTAGCAGATCTTGAGATCCCTTTTCAGACGGACTGGCTGAAGATATGTCTACTGGTAAATATTAATACTCGGCTACAGGAGATGAGGCGCGGGTGGAGTATGATAGCATCATTCAACTGTCGCAAGAGATTTCTCTTTCGAGCATAAAGTCTGCGCGAGTTCTACATCATCCATCTACCGTATCGAATCTACACCCATGCCCAACTTACACAACAACCACGAAGCCTCTCGCCGTCTCCATTGCTTTGGCGGCCGCTGCTCTTGGCGGTGTTGCAGCTGCTCATTACCCGTACCCCTTAAATACTCTACGAGTATTTGCTAACGATTCTACAGGGTCCCGCTTCGCTGACTAAAATTACGGGCGGGATACAAATAACTTGAAGGGAGCCGAGCAATCCCACAATTTTTCCGTAGCCGACCTCTCACCGACTGACATTCGCTGCAACGTTGGCACAAGTGGTACAGTACTGGAACCCAAACTACCACCACCCAAGGACCTATCATTCGGTACTTTGGAAAGACCTGAGTGACGCCGCATTTTGGGGTGGATCTAGAGCAAACTGGTCCAAGATTGCTGGAGTCGGACCGACCTTTAACGGTAGTCAGGCAAGCCGGCATCTAGGCACATCTCGGGGTGCGTATTTCGATTGATGGGGGTTGGGGAAGAAGAGATGGATGTCGTAAATTCGAGTCAGGGTAAGTCTCAGAGAAGACCTTTAAGGAAGGACAGTTACCCGGCCGCCAGACCCCCCCCCCCCCCACTGTCGAAGCACCAATCTCTCCACCAAACCAAATCGCTATTCTGCCCCCAACGCACCGCCGTCCAAATTCTCGTGAACATCCACTATCTCTCGTCATGGCATTCCTCACCCGTCTCTTGCGCGCGACTCCCCGTCGAATCAATTTCCCAACCCCATCCCGAAACATCAGCACAACACCTATATGTCGTAGCGATGCTCTGGCAGTTGCACGTCCCCACGGCATCTCCTACTCAACCTTCCATTGAATTAAGCACCAGCTAACGGAGCCTTCGCAATACACAGCACAGGAACACTCCTCAAAACAACCCCTCAATTCCCTTCTCGTTCACTTCGCAAAACCAACAACTCATCACCGAAATTCTCAAACGCTACCCCCCACAATACAAGAAAGCCGCCGTAATGCCCCTCCTGGACCTAGGCCAACGCCAGCAGGGCTTCGCCTCAATTAGCGTAATGAACGAAGTCGCCCGCATCCTTGAAATTCCGCCCATGCGAGTCTACGAAGTCGCCACCTTCTACACAATGTACAACCGCGATCCGGTAGGAAAGTACCACCTTCAGGTATGCACGACAACACCGTGCATGCTGTGCGATTCCGACAGTGTGATGCAGGCAATTGAGAAGTTCCTGGGTGTGAAGCCGGGGCATACAACCCAGGACGGGATTTTTACTTTTAGCGAGGTGGAGTGCTTGGGGGCTTGTGTTAATGGCCCGATGGTTCAGATTAATGATGACTATTATGAGGACCTGACAGCAGAGAGTGTCACGAAGTTGCTGGAGGCGTTGAAGGCTACGGTAGATAGTTTGCCAGAGCAGGCAGTTACTTGGGATGCTCCTAGTCCGATGAGCACAACCCCGAGAAAGGGGAAGGGTGCGGTTAAGAAGAAGGATGCGGAGACTAGCGCGGGGAGTGCTATCGGTATATTTTCCCCGCGATCTAATCTCTCTGATAACGTTTTTATTTTGATATTCTCGTTTATTTTTGCTGATACCTGGTGGCTGGTGTGATTAGGTAAAATCCCAGATAAAGTGATCAACGGCGTGAGAATCCCAGCGCCTGGACCACTGAGTGGGAGAGTGACTTGTGAGCCTGCGGCAAAACTCACTTCGCTGACAGAACCAAAGTGGTCGACCGAGGTGTTTAGAAAGGATTGGGAGTAGAAATATCCTATTATAATTGTAGATAGCGGACATAGTATACAGATGCGAAACAGGACACAAGCATCGCAATCACATCCAAAGAAGGTCAAACAGCCGATCCATTGAAAAGAGAGACACAAGTTTGTTTTTGCGTTCTGAGACTCATCGTTTCCGTTTTCGTTATATCTGCATGACCGTTAAATCGAACTTGAGCCATCATCTTATCTTACCTGTACTCGTGCCTCAGGTGCAGACCATGAGCGACTGTTGCTGGTCCAATGCCTTCTCCGTGCTCCTAGTTACACTGATCCAGCGCGTCCCCTCCGAACCTTGCCTCATGGTACAAGTACCATTTTACCTCCTTTCCTACCCGCATAAACTTATCCCGATCCCACGCTATCATCCATCCCCACCTCAACCAAGCAGGAAACATCCATACAAGGCAAACCACATCTCCCCCGTCGATTCGACGGGATAAGCTACAGTGCGGTAATATACCTAATATTTCAGATACTTGGCTAGGCGTCCTCTCCCTTCCCGACCAACAGAAACGCGCGCTTCACGCCGCTAGCATAAGTTAAGAGAGTATAAGACATCATATCCGAACGGGATAACCGGGGATTCTTGCTTCCTCTGACTTGCGTGACCTCCTTTCTTCTTCCCTAACTTGCGGGGTTTAAGGCCTTCCGGCGGCGAAATCCCTCTTTACTCAGCGATAAGATACTTTCACTTTCGCTTCGTTCAATCGAAACCATCACTGAGGGAGAAGACGTTACGATCCGAGAGTGTATTATAAATACCAGTATCAAGGAACAAACCCGCTTTGTTAGCAAGTGGGGGCTAAGGTACCTCTCTCGAAATTAAGCGGCTCCGGTGTTACCGTTGCCGTTTGGCGCTGTTGCTGCAGCAAGGGTTTGGGTTGGTTCGTTGGTACAGGGCTAGCGACAACCACGACTGTGACGAAGACGAGAGCTAGAGCGAGGTTCGGTAGGGAGTAAGAACGAGGGAAGGGAGCTTTTGAGGTCGAGAAACGGATAAGAGAGCATTCGAGCGAGTGAGGTCGGACCCGCCAGGAGAGCCAGTTTGACAAAGTGAGTTGTTTACCTCCGGGGTGGAACACGCAAACTGCTGAGTTGCTAGAGTAAGCAGGATGATAAAAGCGAATCCTCGAGCTTCTAAGAGGATTTCTTTGCTCTTCTTTACCTACTCGCTTCGGAATCAGGATTGGGATGCTCAGAGTGATAGCTGACTTTCTCAATAACCAGTGCCTCCACAAGTTGAACCCTACTCAAACAAACTTCCCGGGGTTCCTCGGGCTAATACTACGAATACTGAGGAACCTTCTTGTGTGGCCAATGCGCCATTACTCGTAGAGTGTCTGCTTCTTATGTTTCTGCTAACAAAACAGTGGTTGGGAGCGTGGTTTTCTCTTGGCGGGCTACGATGGGCATGGGACGGTGACGTCGCGGGGACAACGCTGGCATTGGGTACGGGAAATATGGGTCATGCGAAACTTACCGAAGGCTTTGTTCCGCACTTCGTGATTGATTATGGTTCCTCTTCCCTTCCTTCTCCTGACCCTCTCCTCACCTCCATCTCTAACAACGATGAATAGCGCCCTACGTCCATCTTTACAGCGAAGAAATATTCCTCCCAGGCGACATTGGCGAGCACCTCGAACACACGATCCCATACCTAAACTACACCCCACTAACCTCACTCAACACCCGCCAATCCCTCACCTCCCTCTCGCATCTCAACCGCTTCGGTCCGCACGTTTACTTAACCTCCGACGACGATCCGGAAACCCAACCATCTTGGCTCCGTGGCGAGCACAACCGCCCCGTTCCCATCGGCCACGGAGAAACAGACGCGGGTGCCAGCACGGCGCCAGGGATCATCATCTGGACGGAGAAGGAGAATAATGTCACGGATGCTTTCTACTTTTACTTCTATAGCTTCAATTTGGGGAATACGGTCGCCGGCTGGCGATTTGGAAATCATGTCGGTGACTGGGAGCATACTGCTGTACGGTTCATGGATGGAGTTCCGCAGAGTATTTTTTACAGTGAGCACTCGAGCGGTGCAGCGTACGAGTATGGTGCTGTTGAGAAGATCGGTATCCGCGTATGCTCCTCTGTCCCTTCCCCCATCATGTTACCATCGCTAACACGGTTTCCCGGGTTGTATAGCCTGTATGCTACTCTGCCCTCGGGTCCCACGCAAATTACGCACGGCCAGGAACACACTACTACGCTATCCCGTTCCACCTCCTTGCAGACCACACGGACAAAGGTCCTCTCTGGGACGTTACCAAAAACTCGTACATATACAACTACGATATTGATCATGATGTCCTAAAACCCAGCCGTGATACACCGGGTGCACCGGTAGACTGGTTCCACTTCGGTGGCCGGTGGGGGGATAGGATGTACAGAGCTGGCGATAGGAGGCAGTGGATGATTGCAGGGCAGTACCGTGAGTTATCCAAACACAAGGAGAAACAGGTGGGGAGGGTAAGGGCTGATGGGGGCGTTGGATAGATTACGTACACGGACCTACGGGCCCAAAATTTAAAAACCTGGCTAGGAAGGAGATTTGTCAGAATGAGGGGGTTTGTACTGTGAGGTCAAGTTTGACAGAGAGAGTTGAGATTCCCTTCGTAACCCCCGAGGGGTGGGATGGGGAAGGTGCGGATGAGTGGGCCGATTTGCTGGATGAGAAGGGAAAGGGGGATTGAAATGAAATGAAACGGTTGTTGGTCGGTGAGGTTGCAGATTGGGTCGGGGATTGCATGCTTGGTGTATGGTGTAGGGTGTTTGTGCGTTTTGTTTTGACTGCGTTTTTGGCCTGGGACTAGGTAAGCCTGCCCCTACACTCCTTAGTTCCTTTGTTGCCCCGCCCCTATGCTGGACTTTTTTTCTTCTTTCTATTTTGGAACACCGGGCTTGTGCTGTATTATATTCTGCGATGGATCGGAGGTATGGATTCAGTAGAGGGTAGAAATTAAAATTGAGAAAGGCTTTTCTTGCGACCCATCCTAACTAACCACCTGAGATCGCTACTTATTATTACTTGCACTGTACCGTACTGTACTTGTGTGGTCTGTACGACTCAAGATTTCGTGAAAACACCACGTCAAGACCGATCACTCGTGAAAATTTCCATGCATGCATGTATCTCTCTATCTATCCACCGAGGTAGGCTCTCTTCGCTAAGCTCTATCCGTACTCATTATATACCCGTAGCGAAGAACTACTGTTTACCGATAGAAGGTTGAAAGAGGAGCGGGGACGTAGGTATGCAGGGAGTGGACTTTGCGTTCATCCTGGCTCACCCACCCAGCCTTTACCGGGTACGTGCAATATCTTGGAGGTTGAGATAAGGTTTGTGTGGGGTAACTCAGCGTAAAAACGGAACAATGCAGAATTCTTCCTTCCGAACTAACGGGAGAAAAGATCCTCTCTCCCACCCTTCGGCTGGGACGAACAAAAGAAAAAATATCATGCAACGGGACTTACGGCAGAGGTGGCTCCGGGTCCAAGCGAGATTCTCGGTTATTCCGGTTCCCACGGTGTCGCTCTCCGTATACTACCGTAGACTCGGAGTAAGGGAGAGTTATGTATTCTACAATCTCATGAAGTGAAAGAGAATGCCTTGCTTGAGGTGAGGCCATCACCTGTGCCGGGCAGAAGTCGGTCAAATCCTTTATTAGCCCACGCCCCTCGCGCCTTGGCACGAGTGTTTACGCCGAGTGGGTTATTCGCGAACATGGTTTCGTTAGCTGGTCAGTTACTGGTGGGATCTCGTATCCCGTACGGACATGGAACTTGGGTTACAACTCGACCGGCGGGAATGTGGTGAGGTGTGAGTTAGATGATGGCGAAAGCACAGTATGTAGTCTAGTGGCCCGTACCTTCCGAAGAGGATATGGGACTCGGCGGTTTCAACAACGAGCGGAAGACGTCGTGTTTGGGTTGGGTGGAGGAGCCGGGTTTGGTGTATTTCGGTTGTATTAATATGCTGTTATCCGGAAGATTATGGAAATGTGATATGTTATTTGGGTGGTGGGGGTACGGTGCACACTGTACTGTAAATTACGCTTTTGTGATACCGAGTTGGGACTCTAAGGCACCGTACGAGCCTGGCAACAAAAGGAACGTGCCCACCCCCGGTTTTCCATACAGAGTTGCGGTTTTCAATTTGCTACCATAACCAACTACCGGTACACCAACTTCTCTCCTCCAAACCCTGATAATAGGAGGAATATTCATACCGTAGGGAGTTTAGTGTTATGAATTTTGGAATTTTTATCAACTGTACTAAATATGGACACGGAGGTATGAAGTCGGCTAACTTGGTTGCCCTGCAAAATCCTATACAAATTGGCTGTCATGGCACGAATTTTGGCATTCCCTTCGTCAATAAATATTTATTCGGCCCCCGCCAGGAAGTATTCTAATCAGGCTATCCATCCTACGGCATTACAACCCCTTCAGAATTCGGACCCTTAGATTTTGTAGAACCATTCCCGTGATCTGATATTTAACTATGTGAATCTTTGGATTAACCTCTCTATCGATAATTCTTATAGAATTGTTTTGATTTGTTGTTGCTTGATAGGTATGTATTGAAAAGTGGCGTTTTGTATGGAAAACCGAGAGGGCACGTTTCTTTCTTTTCCTTTTTCGATGTACAGTACTGTGTATCAGCTATCTACAAGTACCTACTGCACGCCTAGCTAATATCATACTAAACGGCTTTCTGTGGCACTAATAGCTCGTCTGCCGTATTTCAAGACCGGATGGAAACCCCGAAGAGCAAAGGCCGTGGGCCTCCTGGGCACGTTTCTTTTGTTGCCCGGCTCGTACCCGTAGTTGCATCTGCGAGGCCAGAAGGAGGTTGCCAAGGAAAGATCCTCTCGTGTCGCCGCTGTTGTGACGAGTGCAATCTCGTGAGGCGTGCTGTCCATGTCTCGCTTTGGCGGGTTTCGTATCGCAGGTCTTGATTAGACTAACCTCAAGTGTACCAAACTGTCCACTGCGGTAGTTTGTCGAGTGCTGTGCTAAAAGATCCTGTCCGCAAGGATAACGAGATCTGGAAAGTATCAATCTGGGGTTGGTTGTGGATTACTAACTTGTGCTTCTAAACTGAGACATGAAAAGTCTTCCCCCGGTCTCTTGGGGGGCGGTACAATAACAGACCAAGGTAGAGGAGTAGGGGATCGAACGCTTCTCCATACCCATCGATTGACGCTACTCAAAAACCTATCCCCTACAACACTTCGGGCAACGAAAAATAGGAAATGTCTCGATATCTTAATAACAATAATGTCAACTGTTTCAATAATACAAACTGTTATAACAACGTGTCGAATCACTATACTGTTGCCGATGGCCAGTCTGAAATCTTGGCCTGGTTATCTCCTCTGGAGCCTCGAAAACGGCATCAAGAATTTCGAACCCGCCGAGTCGATGACGTGGGCGACTGGCTTCTGCAAACTGAAGAGTTCCGAAGCTGGTGCGATGGAGCTAGCCACGATGAGGCTGATCACGCGACATTGTTTTGCTACGGCAATCCGGGGGTCGGTAAATCCTACATAAGGTATGGGGGAAGACCTTCGAGAGAATACGGTAGTGCTGAAGAACAGTATTGCTAACCTGCCCTTATCTTAGTTCTCTGGTGATAGACACTTTGTGCGGCCGGGCCAGGGGACAAAATATTGCTGTCGCGTGCCTTTACTTCGCATCCTCCGTCTCCGTTACAACTCCGGTCATTGAAATTTATTTCCTAATCGGGAACGACTCAACACCAGAGAAACTATCACCACTTTTCGGGTCCAGCACCCCCCCCTTGGGGGGTGCTGGCCATCACTTTTATCACTTCCTCGCCCTCGGGCATCATCTTTACTGTTTTCTCTTGAGGTCTACCCTCAAGACCGCTCCTCCTACCCCATTTCAACATCTCAGGATGTTGTTTTACCTCACTTCCCCGCTTTTGTTTGGCACCTCGCTTAACATTTGCATGGTCGGGTATACCCATTCTTGTTTCTTCAGACGGCTGGGAATACAGTTTGCGGTAAGCGGAAACCTGGGATTCCCCTCAGGGGTTTTTCCAACAGGCCACGGTCGATTTCGCCACTTCTCTTCCCTTCACACATCCTGGTGGTGGTATCCCTCCCACTTAGTGACGCTTCCTCTCAGAGAATAAAGGGACTACATGAGAGAAGCGGTAATAATCCTGGATGTGTGAGGGTGCTTGGGAACCGCCTAGCAGGACACGAACACGTTTCCGATAGTTGGATCACGTCTGGGTCTACCCCTACTCTCCTCTCCCCTATGGGATCGGCTGGCACCCTACTGCCCCCCCTCCCCCTCCACCTTGGTCCCGTCACTTCTATACGGTTCCTTCCTCCCTTCACCGGCCCGCCTGGCATTGGGATTCTCTGGCTGGTACCCTACTACCTTCCTCCCCCTCCTGGCTTGCACCCTAAACAACTGCTACCAGCTGGCACCCTACTGCCTCTTTTCACACCCCGCTGGCATCATACTGCCGCTTATCTTGCTTGCCAAGAGGGCTGGGGTCCCTGATTCGACCTGCCACACACCTCTGCCGCCTGCATTGGTCTACTACTCTCTTGCCTTCCCCTGGCACCTCCTTTTCGGTAAATCCGGGGCCCTTAGTTCTGGCTAGTTCTGGTTCAAGGGCGTGGACACAGCTAGGGTTGGATCTGGGGGGTTGTTTTTCACTTGTAGGGTTTTAGGGGTTCACTGTCGGGTTGTTTCTTTTGGATTTCAGGGCGTTCTTGTGGCGGTTTATTGGTTC
>QLOI01002409.1:927-44726 GCA_003313605.1 Tuber umbilicatum | reverse complement strand
GATGGTGAGGGAGTTGGTCCACGTCGTCGGGTGCGCTGGATGAGGAAAAAAGGATTACCCGTCCGAAGGAGGCTCTGATTTTATTCTTTTCCTTCTCTTGTGCACTTGGACACCTGCATGAGGAATTGCACTGCATGTCTTTCAAGAGAAGTGAACAGCAACGGGTTTACAGGTTAATTTAGATATTGAACGTGTACCCTCGGGTATCGATACTCGAGTACTATTGTAGTCACTCTTCAGAGCGCCACTGCTGGTGCTTGAAATTTCCATACCGTAGGGCTACCGCTATCCTTGCTGCTTCTCGCAGGGCTCTCCCCGTATGGCGAGGGACCTTTCGAGCAGGGACAGGTGGACATTCGCTCTGACTTGGTGATAGTATGCTAATTTGCCAAGCCTGAGCTCCAGGCTCGTCACAGGTTAATCACTTAGGATATATTATCATATAGATATTTGGTGGGAGCAGGGGAATATCCATGGCACGTTAATCACTGATATTTCCCTTGGCAAAAACTGTTGATAGCTATTCGCTATCATCTACGGTAGAGCTCTAATTCTTGTAGGAGGTGGTCGAAAATTCTTCGGGTTGAAGTTGAGCCATATTTTTTTCGCTGAGAACTCCGGCTAGAGATGTCCCTCACGGTGGACCACCGTACTGGTATCCCATCCATCTGCTGCCACCCACTTCAATAGCAAGCCACTTAACTCCACGAACCTCGTATAGACCCACACCCAATCTCCCCCACAAAGAACCCATCCGCTCCCATCCGGCAAATACTCTAGCAGCGGTTTGACATTCCACACCTTTTTCGCCTGGAAGTTGTCACATCAACACTAAAAATAAACCATGGCCAAGCCTCAATCCGCTTATTTCTCCCCAATGCTACCTATCACTCGCTGTCTCGAAAATGCCAAGCTTTTTGTTGAACCTCAACGCCCACAAGGTAAGGTACGGTGCGTTGATTGTACCGGTATGCCACCCCATTCGCCTTCGGGGTATCATTTCGGCCCCATTGGAAAGGCACAGCCCATCTGTGCGAGTACCGTATTGTGCGAGTGCCGGTACCGGTACCACACGGTACATTACGATACCTCCATCGTGACCGGAACAAAAACAAAAAAAAAGGAAAGAAACCGAGTAAGCAATCGAATTCCTTGATTCGGCCAGCGCAATCTTGGAGTTAGATGCTGTCAAACCAAACATGCCGCACACGGTATATATTCGGCTTCAGCCCTTCTGTTTTCCACTCTTCCTTCCCCCCCTTTTTTTACTCCTTCCCTAACCATTTACGGTTGTCCTGTCGTTTGCACTTGTCGTTCGCTACACGATGAAGCTTCAATTCTATCTACTGGGAGTCGTTAGCTTGGGACTGGGAGGAGGGGGAAGAGGAGGAGTGCTTGCCCAGTCTCTGTCAATGCCGGGAATCACATCTCCACCGCCGACTCCGACTAGCAGTTCCAGCGTCCATGTTACTTCTGGCATGTGTGATGCTACCGTGGACTTTTGCGGAAGGGGCGATACTACGGCGACAACTACTAGCGTCAGCGGATGCCCCAGGAGTATTTGTGCGGATTATGTCAATGAGTGTGGAAAGTGGTACGGGGGCTGTTTGTATGTTTATTCTTTACATTTGTTTGTGGTTGGGAGGAGGAGGAGAAAGAGAGAGAGAGTCAAGTATTAATTGTGGATTGTGATTAGTCTTGATCCCGTTTGTACTGGAGGGAGTGTTTGGCCGACTTTCACCAAGCCACCGTGTACTACCACTTGTTCTAGGTCCATCTGTGCGGATTACGTGAACGAGTGTGGAAAGTGGTATGGCGGTTGCTTGTGAGTTTCTCCCAATTCTGATATACCTGGGGCGCTTTGGCTCATAATTCGATAGTCTTGATCCAGCATGTACGGGTGGTACCGCATTCCCGACATTTACCAAACCCCCGTGCCCGACGACGACGACAAGTCCTACAGCGACATGCTCGCAATCGATTTGTGTGGATAATATCAACGAGTGTGGACAGATGTACGGCGGCTGCTTGTAAGCTGCCCTTTTCTGATAGTCACCGGTATATACTAACAGGACAGCCTTGATCCTAAATGCACCGGCGGAACTAAATGGCCCACATTCACCAAGCCACCATGCAACTCTACTACTACTACCACCACAACCGGTCCTTCGACGACATGTAAACGTGCCATCTGCGCTGATTATGTCAATGAATGTGGGCAGATGTATGGCGGTTGTTTGTATGTTATCATCCTTCTTTCTCTCTGTATAGTTTGTCCGCGGTTAACAGTTTCATAGCCTGGATCCGGTATGCACGGGTGGGACAGCCTGGCCAACATTCAGCAAGCCTCCTTGCCCAACGACCACAAGCTGTAGTCACTCGATCTGCTACGACGGGATCGACAAGTGTGGCCAGTTTTACGGAGGTTGCACGTACGTTTCTTCCGCTCTCACGTTGAACACAGCTTACTCAATGTTACAGGCTCGCACCGGAATGTGGGGGTCCTAAAACACCTACTTTTTCGAGGCCGCCCTGCCCACCAACTTCTGTCACAGCATCCACTACAACAACAGCATCATCGACTTGCACCGTTTCTCTTTGCGTCGACGGAATAGACGCCTGCGGCCAGGGCTGGGGTGGTTGTTTGTAAGTTTTTCCGTATATGGAATTGAAAGTTGCTAACCCCGAACAGCCTGGCACCAGAATGTGGTGGGAAGGAGCCTTCGTGGACCAAACCGCCATGCTCAAAGACAACTGTTACCCCAACTGTGACCAAATACACAACCATTTGCCCCCCTGGACAAGCCGTAACTAAGTTTGTGACGAGAACTTTAACATATACTCATGGTCCGGTGAAATCGTATTATGCCGATCCAACAGTTCTCTCATCCTATAATTCCATCACATACTATGGCCCAGGGCCAAGTTCTATCTCCAGCTCAATCAATCCGTACATCCCGAGTGGCACGCGCAACTCATCATCACATGTCCCAACCGGCACCGGCCGTTGCATAGCTGCACCATCGGCCGGTTTAGATACCACTCTAGATGTTTGCCCCCCCCCCGAAGATACAGCCCATCTTACCCCACTAACGTGAACAGTTTGACGACCTTTACAATGGAATCTCATTCACACCGCAACCACCCTACAAAGGCTTTAATTTCTCCAGATCCATGAACCGGGCAGCGCCACTCACCATTGGCAAAGCTAGGAATAGCCAATTTTCAATGGAAAGTACAATAACCGGAATAGGCAGTTACCCTGCTTGGCTGTTTGTCCACAGAGCCACCAGGCAGATGCCTTACCCGCCGAGTTTAGACATTATTGCCATGAGTCAGGATGGTGTACGTTTTTGCCTTGTTGCAAGTTGGGTGCAGTGCTAACAAGAATAGGACCCGAGAAATTGCGCATTTGATTTAAAGTCCTTTTATGTCAGGCCCACGTGGACTTGGTCCAATGATACGAGTATTAACATTACGGCGTGAGTGTCTGTTGGCGCGAGGTTGTGCGGTTAATGGCTAACGGACGGATTAGATTTGACCTTGATGGAAAGTTTATTAAATCAGAGACAAGGAATGCCTTCGGAGGATTAGTCTTTAATGTCGAAGGGCAAGGTTTCGAGGGAATTGGGCTGCTCACAATTTTGGACCTGTCGAACGAAGGTTACTTCATTGATGATATCAAAGTCACAAGTTAGTACATTTTGTTTCCCCCCGTATTATATTTTTCGCAACAGCTAACCGAGCCCGTTAGGCCGCTGCTGTGCCTTCCCTGAACGACCTGCAACATGTCCTAAGGAAGAATATGGTAGCTGGACAGTTTTCATCCAAGACGTAACCCCACCCTGTCACCTTCTCTCCCCGCCCAACTAACCCTCTACAGTTCGAAAAGGTCGCAGGCAACCATAGCCTCCCAGGAAATCATACCGAAGTCAGCCCTTGGGTTCCCTATGGAAACCTCATGTTCCGCACCCACTTCGACCTTCCCACCCTGACAAGAATTTCCGACCCAGCCCTAGGCACCAGCATAATGCTACATACAACCCCAGACGTCCTAAACATAACCCTCTCCACAAAATGCGATTTTTGGCTTGGCGCTATCTCCATATCACCCGACGAGCCAGCCGCCGGAGGTAACATTATCATTGAAGGATATGATTTCCACAGTGAACTTGTTTGGACACACACCGAGGCAGTGTCTGCGGCGGGTGGAAAGAGGATAGATATGATAGGGAGCGAATACCCCTCGGTTTGGGGGATACGGATTAAGATTGTTGTTCAAGAGCCGAGCCGCACGAGATTGATGGGATTCGCTATTGACGATATAGTGGCGTCGGGGCATGTTTGAGTGAGCCGCGATTGGGGAATTAAGGGGAGAGGGGATGATGGCTATGAGGGCTACGTTTCTAAATTAATGAATGTCAGGCTGTTATGAATTTTTGCATGAATGAAGAGCGAGTATGGGATGGAGGCGAGTGACGATAGATGATTTAGCCGTTAGTAAACCGCAAGATTGAACATATCCGGCAGAATGTCGCATTTAAGAGTACCATGCCCAATCGCACATTTGGGACATTAATGTAGTGCAGTGGCACACGCAATCCGACTCGTGATTACCGGGGAAGGCACCCACCTCTGTAGCCAGTTGTTGGGACGGGATCGTGACCGCACAATCAATCAATCAATCAATCGTCTTCAGAGCACCCAAAACCATCCGGAGAATTCGAGTTTTTCTTTACTTTGTTTTTTCTCACCCCTTCCTTCTGTTCTACACACACTTGCTCCTTGCTCTGTGTGACACCCATATACCTGCATCTTTCCTCTAACCGTGACATTGGAAATCGTTTTGCGAGAAAGGGGGCTCTGCCGGTGATCCTTAGGGTGGTGGTCTATATTGATCTGGGTATCTCGAGTTTTGGATTGATTGTTGATCTCTAATGTGCTAAACTCTTGAGCACAAATTGTCACTTTTTGTGGATCATGGAGTAGTTGGTTCTACACCATGTTGCGTGTGAAAAACATTGGCTTTTCACCTACTAAACCCAACTTAGCCGCTATTTGTGGGGGCCGAGCTGCATATCCAATCTCCCGGGAGTGCTGCCCGACTTCTCCTCACCCACAAGAACCTAGTACATTCTCCCAGAGCCCAGAGGCAATCCCGCAAGTTAGAGCCCAATAGAAAGTATGTACACGATTCGAACCTTGGTATTAAAGGCCCTACAAAAATTACATGGACCATCCCTGCTGCCTAGAATAACATTTAGGGCCGGGGAAATCACTCAGAAGCTGACGGATAGTCCTCCATTAAGTAGGCTCACTCGGCAATGGATCCCGATGTCCTACAGGAGGGTATAGTATCTATTACTTACACTACTCTTTCCTTGTGTTGATAACTATTGCTATACTCATCATGATCATAAAACATCACTTGACAAACACTTATTCCCCAAGCCACGGATAGCAAAGACACAGAGCCGGCTCCGGGCAGGCGGGCTACAGTGGGCTTGTGCCGGTTGAGTGTGGAAATATCATATATGAAAAACCCGTCAAATTTAATAATATTATAGAATACTCCAAATGATTGAGCCCCACGACAAACATACGGTTCCAACCCCTAGCGGAAGATTGCCGAAGCTACCGCTTACCCGCACACTCCTCCGCAGCATAAGTCCTACTAGCGTACTGGTATGTCCCCCCATTCTCACAAATGCTGGGCGGGTGATGGAAGAGGTTAGTGGATTCGGGAATGGTAGGGTGGTGCTACCTTTTTACCAAAAATCACTCGACTTTACCAATAGCTGCTATGGATAAAAGGTTTTGGAGCTGGGAATGTGATTTACAGGCATTGGGGGGCACCATATATATGCACCACCCACCGGCAGCGTATGCTCCAGATATAACAATATGGTTGTATTGTAGGAGCAAAACTGTGATTGCATTAGTCGTTTCTTCGAGCATCTCCCCAGCAACTTTCCCGGCCATTGGCTTCTTGTGCAGCCCCCTTTCTTTCTTTTCTCTGCGCGCCCTAACTTGTGTGAGCTTTCGCTCCAAACACCCAGAGATCACCCCACCTGCTCTTCCTTGCCTCTCTGAACTCTAATTTTCCAAGGCTCTTGAGAGCAACCCGGCTTTCGGTGGAATTGCGGTTTGCCAAGACACTTTACTTGCGCTTGCACACGTACAAGCACACCAATTGCTAAAACCAAAGCTAGTGTCCGGTGACTTGCGGGAGATTCTATGGTCCTCACTGGGGCACGGCGACATGGGGTGGCTGACTAATAGGAATCTCTAAGAAGGGAAGACTCTGTTACCTCATCCTAACAAATTCAATTTTTTCCTCCTGATACCGACCTGTTCCTTACCGGTCTAGTTTCCTCATGGTTGCGGTGACGATAATGGGGCCGGGGAAGTAAGTTCATTGGATGTAGACTAAAACAGGAAAAGTGTGAAAAGAACTAGCAGTGGAGGTGGGGGAGGCCCTAGGGGTTTGCGTGGCAGACAGTTGAGCCAATGGCTATAAGTGCTTGTTTTCCTCTCTGCCTTTTTGTTGGTGATGGTTGTTTCTGGAATTCTTCTACATCGTCTGGTGTATCAATTTCTATCTGATGAGAGATTCACCACCGCACTGGCAGTCATTTAGTGGCCTTCTTGTGGCTGCTTTGTTGTTAGATGGGCCTCAATAATTACAATAAGCTACACCATAATTGAATCTTCTATAGACTAACAATGATTGCTAGTTTCTATCCTGTGTGAAGGGGAAAAATTTAACGCACTGCAATACAAAAATAAAAGTGAAAAAACTCTCCCTTCCAACCTGCCAATATTGCTCCTGAGGATTACCCCGAGTGACACTCCATGAGTCCAGAACCCGACTGAGGTAACACCACCTACCAGGTTTCCTGTGGTTAGATAATAAGGGTGGGTAGAGAAATCTTTGAAAATAAAAAGAACTGTCAGTACCATAAATCGAACCTGGGTTTAATTGGAGAGAGTGTTTTCTTAACACGCAACAGTAACCACAATACTACACTAGTTAGTTTGACTCAAATTTAAGAGAATTATGTATGATAGCAGTTAAGGCAGCGTAGCTAGGCAACAGGGGAGTACCGGGGACTGTAGGAAGCAAACATATGGCCCTTGGTGTCCCTGGTGGTTTACGTTCGTCACCCTCCCACTCGTCTCTCCTCTTCTCAGCTCAACTTGCAGCTCCCCAACTCAACTCATGGTTGCTCACCCTTCCTCAACCCAATCTACCTTTTCTTAACCCAACACTACAACTGAGCTGGCCATAACAATCACAATACACAATGCCTCTGTCCCGCTCTGCCGTCCGCAACACTCATTTTTAAGATGCTACCGATACGGGGGTGGTTTTGGGAGGTTTTCGTCAAAATGGTTCTATAACAGAAGCAAACTTTCTTTATTTTCTTGACATCCTGATTGTGAATCTGGGAGATACCGTGCGTGTTCAAGCGAGGATTTCAGGCCACATTGTCACTAGAACCAACGTTCCCCTTGCAACTGGAGCGTACGATATATATTGTGAGGGTATGTATACTACAAGGGGCTGGAACTAGTCGAGTGAAGTCTTGGCTGCTATTCCTATACTAACTTTTACCAGATCCTGTCTAGCTTAGCCGAGTGGCATTGTTGCGCCGGCTTAATGCTCGCAGCACTGCTTCCAGGAGAAGTAGATTCCGTGATGAAATTCGTGCCCGTGACAGGGGATGTGTGATTTCTGGCCAGGAAAATCCAGATGCTGCCATTGCGGCTGAAGATTGGGTTTCTTATGAGGCCGCTCATATTTTTCTGTCAGCCTGTAGAAGTATTTGGAACTGGCGTGGTTATGGGCGGTTCATCACCGACATGAACGATTCTCCGCAAGCCTCAAGGATTCACTCCATACAAAACGGTTTTCTTCTTAAGTCGGATGTTCATCAAAGGTTCGATCAGTACCTTCTGTCGATCAACCCCGATGACGGCTACAAAGTGGTTTCGTTTTCTGTCGACCGCGACAAGCTCGATGGCAGAATTCTTGATCCCGTGTGCAGACGCCCAGAGGATCCCCACCGCGTGTCTGATGTCCTGCTGAGATGGCACTTCCGTCAATCAGTCCTCGCTAACATGAGAGGGCAGGGGAGACAATCATGAAGCACGACCTTCCCCCATGAACCGATATGGTGGGTGATATCCCCGCTGGTTCGTTTGAACAAGGGAGATTTGAGTTGGAGCTGACTGCTTAAGCGGAGTTTCTTATGGGTAGTTATATCGATTCCTGAGAGCTAGTGAATCTGTGGCGATAACATCATTAATGGGGTAATCACTAGTGGTTTGTGGAGGCCAATGATACCTCTTCATGTTTGGGGGCAGAGAATTATTGTGTGGGGGAACAGTCACAGATAGGTTAATAAAAATAACTTCGAATGGGTTCATTCCTCTCCTCTCACCAAAGCCTGGTAACGGGCTGACTTGGGACTTAACCCACCTAAACCCAACCCAATCCAAGCCCAAGCGATGTCCACCCCACCCTACCCCCCCAGCCCAGACAGAGGCCGTCACCAGGAAATCTCCACTGTTTTATCAATAAATAATAGCCATTTACCCTCTTACAGTACAGTCGCACCTCGCTATCCCGGATGGCCAAATTTCGCGGATTTCATCCGGGACAACGGGGTGTCTGGAACAGCGGGGTATGTATCATGAATAACACAGAAAATTTGGAGAAAAAATAAAGCACGTTTATTACTATTCTCTTGAGAAGGAAAGAAGGATGAAGTCAACCAGCTTCATTTGATGTACTTTTGCAGGGCCACTAAGCAGGCCTTTTTCATTGACTTTGTCATTATTGAAATTGAACGAACGGAACGTAGACAACTTCCAGCTCAGAAACTCCTACGAAGCCCAGATATATGCACCAGAATCCCCTACCCTTTCCAAATATTCTTCTTCCCTTCTTTTACTCCTAGTTTTCTCTAACTACCTTCTTTCCCTCTTTTAGCCTAGTTTATCTGCCAGTTCTAGTAGGATCCGGCTTAGCAGATTAACTTTCTATGAGGGCCAGGGGGGGTATGCCTCTAGATATTATACGAATCCGGAACTCACTTGCTTCCGGTTCAGCGGGGTGAATTGTATGGAAGTCCAGAGCTGTCATAGATTTTGTCCAGTTCAGCGCGGTATCCGGTTCAGCGCGTTCAGGGATAGCGAAGTGTGACTGTATTTTGTGTAGATCATAGTCAGTCAAACAAAGCGTGATTCGTACAAAACCAAGTGTCACGTGACTGGAAAAGGGAGGGGGGAAATGTTCATTATTTACAAGCAGTATGGTACTCAATTGAGAGAAGGTTTCCCTACATAGTAAGCCGTGGAGTCTGGGGTGGTCATGTGCTATTTCAGGAGCGTGGTATATGCCGTGCAGAACTCCATTGATACAGCAAATGCTACAAGGGCACCACAATCGTTGACGTCGAGTATTTCGGGGCGTTCCATTAGTTGATGAGAAATGGGCCCATGTTACCAGAGGAAGAGGGGGTATTGCTGGAATCGCCAGACTTTTAGAAATTAGGTGACAGTAGGGAAGGAGCAAATGAATAAGCAGAGTTCAGCAAAATGCTATCCACCACCCGGCTGAGCAAGTACAAAAACCTAGTATACTTCAACAGAACTGTCGGAGCTCTCTCGGAAACCAGCATACACGGTACTTGAGTACAGTACGGTACGCCGACACGCCACTCGGCCGCACGGGTAGAGGAGATTGAACAGCTGAGAGGGGTGAAATTATGAGATTGGGTGGCGATCATGAGAAATATTATTACCCTTTGAAGAAATTTCTCTTTTAGCCGAGCTTTCTAACCAATGCTGGAAGGCGACAGGGCAAACACAAAGAGGCTCTTGGCGTTCCTATCTTGTCTCTCCAATCCCCTCTTCTAAACTCAACTCTCCTTTTCAACTCAACCCCCCTGTCAACTCAACGTCACGTCTCAGCTAGTGATAACTATCAAAATACTCAATGGCTTTTCCTCGTTCCGCCCTGCGCAATACTCATTTTTACGATGCCACCAATCCTGAGGTAGTTTTGTGGGGTTTTCGTCAAAATGGTTCTATAACCGAAGCAAACTTTCTTTCTTTCCTCGACATCTTGCTTGTAACCCAGGTGGGTACTGTGCGTGTTCAAGTGAGGATTTCGGACCATATTGTCACTAGAACAAACACTCCCCTTGCAACTGGAGTGTACAATATATAGTGTGATGGTATGTGCTGTGCGGAGGCCAGAAGAAGTCTAGCAATGTCTCCCCTGCTAATCCCATACAAATTCTGTGAGCAACGCTTACCCCTACACCTGGAGTACCATGCTCTTGTTTAGCTGAATGTTCAATCACTAACTTTGTCAAGTTGTATTGAAATTAGTAATGAGCTTTTGGTGCAGTGGCTTTTTTCTTGCAGTGTCTCCGGCTAGGAGACTAGATTCTGCAATGAAATCCACACTCGTGACTGGAAATACATTATATCTGACATGATAAATGATGACATCAGTATCCAAGCTTCTGACTGGATTTCTTTCGAGGCAGCATATATCTTCCCTCTCTACATCGAAAGTATTTGGATTGAGTTGGATTAAGGACGCTGGATCACAATTATGGATGATTCGCTACTATCCTCAAAGATTGATTTGACTCAAAACGGGTTTCTCCTTCAGTCACATATCCACCAAAAGTTTAATCAGTACCTAATCTCTGTTAACCCTGTCGATGGCTACAAAGTAGTTGTATTTAACTGCCATGCTGACAAGCTTGATGGCAGAATACTTGATCCTGTGTGCAGAGACCCAACTAATCCCCACTGTGTCTCCAACCAACTTCTATGGTGACACTTCCGCCAATCAGTCCTTGCTAATATGAGAGGGCCAGGGGAACCAATCTTCGAGGACGATTTCCTACCAGGAATAGATATTATGGATGAGATCCTTGCATGTCCATATGGGCAAGAGAGATTTGGGTTAGAGATGGCTGCTCGATTGAGAGGAGTTTGCTTAAGGTAATTGCTTCAATTTCAATGTTGTCAAGATTCTGGACTGACTTAGCTATTTCGCACTATGACTCAGGTACGAGTCATAGGGTTTCATTTGTTATATGGTTTTATGTTATTGATTTTGCGCGCATGACCTGTTTAGAGGTCAAGGAATGTTTTACATGACTCACGATTGTGAGTCATATGTTATGGTTACGCGAATGACTCACCTTGGGTCATATGATAGTATGTTTTTACATGAGTCGCACTTGCGACTCCTGGTTATATTGTTATTATGTAATGACTCATTTGAGTCATATGATGTTATGCGAGTGTATGAGTCACAGTTGTGACCCATTGTAAGCAGGTCCTAATACTCTGCTAGTTTCCTTAAGAACAGTTATTTTAGCTATTGGGCAGCCCACAACAAGTGGTATTTACCCTCTGCCATGGGATTCCCAGCTAGTATATCTTTACAACCTGTACATCCATCTAAGGGCATCTCAGGGATCGTCCAGCTAGGTACTAAGCATTATCTCCAGGTACAGAGAACTGACCCACCGCCTAGTTCTATCTTTAACGCACTTATGGTCTACCCTCGCTCTCTCATAGCTACATCTATCATTCTGGACATATATCGGTACTGGTGAACGAATTCGAAGGAGACTTTACTTTAAACAATAAGTCTAGAGCCTTGTCTCTGACACATCTGGCTTGTGCCAGTGAAGATGAAGAGCGCCTGAGCAAAGTGTACCTCGTCATTGCCTCAAGGTTACCTCCCGCGCTGCTACTTGATCTTTCTAGTATGACCAGAGAGATTTTGTATTTTATAACTGGAGTTGGTTCTTATCTGAGACCATTAAGAATCCAAAACAGGGGTTCAACTACCATTGAGGACGTTTGATGTCCAATGACTCACAGGGGTTCCACATACATCTGGTGGGATTAGGGAATGCCCTTGACTCGGCTTCTTATAATAATGACCTTTCTACTGGACGTTTCTTAAAGATCTCCTCCTCTCAGCCTTGGACAGAATATCAGTTCCCACATGGGAATGTGTTCTCATCACTAAAGCATGGATCCAGGTATGTCCCAGCGTCTTTCAACTCCTAGTACTTAAACTAGAATACCCACATGCTGTCGCCAGTGGTGCCATGAAAATTCACTCATCTCCTTCTAGTTCTCATACTCTCTTGGGTTGCACTGTTTGTCTGATCTTGTTAACCAGTATTATTTTTGGTCCGATGTTCTGTTTTCTCTACTGCACTTTGGGTCCCTTTCCATTGGTACTATGCATCTGGACATTGGCTACTACTATTCCTTTGTGACAGTATTTCGAAAAGTGGTTTGTCATACCACACCCAGTGCAGGAACCATCGTTTTTCCATTTATTGATGATGTCTGGTAGTATGCCTGGGTGGGCCTTATTCCAACTACTGAAGGATTTCTTGTTCGCCCCCTTTGAACCACTAGAGTTTTCTTGCTTGTGTGATTATGCTCTTTTAGGTCACTTTTCTTTGGAGCCTTTTGTGTTGTGGTGTCTCTTACCCGTCACTCTTTTCTCCCCTGCAATGAGCTTTGCTTCCTTGAGGAAGTTCTTCTCTGCTTTGCCAACATGTGAGACAGCCTTCAACTAGTCTTCCTCCTGATCATATTCTCTATTCAAAACTGGCCATAACATTTCCCAGGCAAGTTTTTTCTTGATCGTGACCCTTAATGCCACCTAAGTTAACCTATCATTAACGTTTTGTCCATGTATGGCTAGTAGGAACGTGGTGATATCTCCTTCATATTTGATCCCTTCTATTTTGTTGTAGGCCTTAAGAACTTCAATTTTACTTCCTAACAGTTCTATGATTTCTTGTTGAAATCATTCCCAATATTCCAATCCCTCAACTCGGGCATATCCAAGAATTCCCTCCATCGACATCCTGTACCAGTCTTTGAACCGCTGTAGGTCCTTTCTGTTGTATCCTTCCAAGGTGTATATAATCTTATTCCTATCCTCCGTCCAATGGCAGGGATTCCGGGTATAGTAGTCTTCACAGGCTATAAGCCAGGACTGTGCTCACTGTTATGGCTTTTGCTCATATTTCCTAGTGGAACCAGGAAGGCATTTGGCTCCTTTAGCCAACCACTCAGCGTTTCTGTCTGCAAACCTATTTCCCATTTTATCCTCTGCACATTTTTGCCAATGGACTTTTTACAGATTATTGCCAGGTTTTCTACCCTTGCCTCAGCTTCCACCGTCATCACAATCACTTAGATCGGGTGCTCCTCTAGCCGGGACCCCCGGTGGGGGAGGTAAATTTCCTTTATCTCCTCCTGGTCTAGGATGTAACAACCCTGCTGGATCGTACAGTAGGCTTAGTCTTATCTCATGCCAGAGCCTGGAAGAGTTACACTTAGACTATTCTAGTAACACTACAAAAGGATTACCATGTGGACTGAGCAAGTGGTAATGCTCAGGGTGTGAACTAGGAAGGTATACCAGGTAGGTAGGAGAGGTCTACACTGTGGGCTCCGGGGGTCTCCAAGGATACCAATGAGTTACCCTATCTGAGGACCTATAGTTCCCCTACTTTGACAAAAGAGTCATCCTACTTTTGGATAGAAGTTACCCTACCTTGAGTGTAAAAGGTTACGCAAAGTTCTGGATGAAATCATAGGAATATTTGTTATGCAAGATTATATAGAAGGTTTGAATATGGGCTCAATCGGGAAATCCGTTGTTGAGCAATGAACCAAAGAAAATCTCATCTTGGGCAAGTAAAATCTGAGTCCATCACACCCCTCTGACCCCGATGTGCAGACAAGGCGTCATGGGCCAACCGAAGTGTAGTTGCTGGTTTACTAACAAAAGCTTATGATTAAGAACTGTGGCATAAAACCGTATACGTTGTCGCCGTCCAGTCGACCAGGAGCTGTTCGCAGAATATATGAGGGGGCATGGGGCAATCGAATGGTTAAAAGAAAGGTTATTCTTGAGTGCATACGCCACTGATACTTATATGCCTACGGTGGTAGGTATGTAAGGTATTCTGTAAGCCCAAGAGGCCTCCAGATAAGTTGTAGACCTTTGACTCCTGTATGTTCCCAGAAGACTGTAAGGTATCTGGAGGTTGGTAGCGAACTCGAGATTGTTGTAGTCTTGTCCCGGTAGACATACTTAATGTCAGTGGCTACGGGTAGTGCCCGAACAGGCCAATGGCTTGAGTACCTTATCACAGGAGTTAGTAGAACCAGCTTTCGTGTCGAAGATGGTAGAAAAGATAGACTTGCAGAATGTAATGGTACCATTGAATGGTAGTCTATGAGGCTTGTATAGACGAATACGTATTGGACAGTGTATTTGATATTAGAGTAACTTATCATTGACCTATTGGTACGTAACCAACAGGGCAACGATGTCAAGAGTTTTCTCCAGCAGCTCTATCTGTCAGGATGCTGTATGAATACTTCATGCCGGATAATGACCTAGGAGAGCCGGTGGACATTCTGTAGAATGTTAGCACGAAGCCAGGATGAGATGAGTGTCCTCGCGATGGTGGTGAGCTTAGGAGTGCTGGAAAGAAGCGGGCAATATACAATTCTACCTCAGTATATGTGAGATCTCCTCTCCTAAGACAATCAACTATGCTCTCGAGAACTTATTGAGTAAAGCTGCCTCTTAATGATATTAAGTTTCACTATTAAGGTTTTCTCTCTTACATATTTGTTCTTCACTTTGTGTACGAAGAAAGCTTTGGTACGGCTGCATCCTTGGATTTCATCTTCCCATTGGGAGGCCCTGTTACATAGAAATATTTTCCCCTGGTATTCGTATCTTCCTATCTGATCCTCTTCCACTTGCGTACAAGTCTTCCTCAAGGATTTCTTCCACCCCATTGTGGGTCTTTTCTTCTTGTTGACTATGAGTTGGTGAGGGGGAGGTTTTTTCAAGTTCTTGAGTTTGCTCTTCGACCAACCTGTCGAGATGGAGTGTATCTGCCATCCATTCCACCTCCAGAGAGTGTTGCTGCAACTGCAAGCCCATTTCCAGAATGTTTGATTTAGTTTGTTTCTCTTTCATTACTTTCCTTACTCATTCCAGTTCCTGGTTTCATGCCATAACTCATTGGTATGACTCAGGAGTGGTTTGCCTAATTGACTGCTGAACTTGATCGCTATGGTCAGCCGGTCTTTGTTGTTGTATATTCTCTTCCTCCTGTCGACAAAGGATTTCTTCCATTTTCCTCCTGCCGGCCTAACGTCTTTTCTTTGCGAGCTGAAACTCTTCCTTGACCTACACCTGGAACACTCCAGTCTGTCATCGTAGCTCTGATTCTAGTTCCATGCATTGACCGGTAATCAGGTTCATCTCACTTTCCTCTAATTCGTATCCTTCCTCAAACCGTTGTCATATGATTTCCTGATCACTGGCCTGAGCTTGGCCTTGTAGGAACAGATTTGGAAAAAGTGATTTTATATTCGCTTTGATTAGTCTTAACCTGGTGACTTTTCTGGTTAATGACAGCTATTACTTTATCAGCCATCCGATGTAGGTTTACTTCAAGTGTAGGAGTGGGCGGATTAGGCATTCGACTCCTTGAATGTCCTCTTCACTTTCCTATTCCCACTTAGAATTCTTTAAGAAAAATCCTTCAGGGTCTAGACTGCCAGTGAATCAAGAGAGATTGCCCGCGTCAGTGTGAAAGAACGGTTGAGGTGTCTTCCATCTCAGTGTCCAGAGATATGTTCGGCAGGGTTCCCTTTTCTTGCAACATGATGATCGTAATGGATCAGATTTTCCCACTACTTTATTGCAGGTCAGATTCTGATGATAGAAAAGACCATACTGAGTCATATTAGATCCTGTCCTTCATCGCTTTAGATGGATGCCAGTGGAACTCTGGCCCCCAAAAATGTTTGTATAGTTGTTCAAAATCATTGATATTGTAGGTGCGACTTTTATCCACATACCAGGATTCTGCATCATGTACAAAGTCCTGCACCCACTCATCTCCAGTCCGCAAGTGGTCTTGACAGCAGTTGTCAATGAGGGATATTACGGGCAATAGAGGATTGTCATTGAGGATATATTTGAATGAGTTGAAAAATTTGAAGGGTCATCCTTTGGGGGCTAAATGTGGTTCTAGAATGGACTCCATCTTGTTGTCTTTGATGATAATAAGCCTTATCAATATAGTGTTAGGCGGTAGCTTATGCTAAGGCCAGTAACCGATACTGAGGAATATATTAAGAAAGATAAAGTAAAATAATGCATAAGCAACGCTTTTAACTAAAATTGCTAAGAGCGCAAAAGTGTATCAATTAAATTGTAGAACAATATAATATTAATCAGATCTCTTCTTCACTGCTTGATTATGTTGAAATCGACGGGAGGAACTCTTATATTTATATCCCATGTGAGTTTCCGCGGTCTCTACATCTAATACCTATACAGCTGTTGTATCCCTAAGCCCACATACTCAATAAACCTTCGGTCAACTGGTGCGAACACCATTTGACCCTAAGAAATCATCACAATTGCTTGAACCTCATCTGAGTACTGATTACCAGTCATTATTCTGACACCCATGGTCTGCACTCGTCAGTGAGAGGTTCTCTACTCATAGATTGCTAGAAAACAACCTGGTTGACTACAACTTGCTAGTTGAGTCTAGAATGTGAAGTCGCCAGCTTCGTCTCACGTCATGTAGGATGTGACTAACAAATTGTTTACTTCCTGTATGAACACGACTCTTCAAATAGTTTTTTAACTATTTGATTCTAACATTGCCTGCCTATATTATTCCATCTTGGCAACAATATCATTATTCAAATTGTCAATATCAGTTATATTGAGCTTTGTCATTTACTACTATCAACTCAGCTCCTAAATTCACATGATAATGACCAATTTGGCTAGTTCCTTTGCATTATTGAAGAGAATCTTTTGTTCTCTCCATAGAGCAAAATCCTGCAAAGATTCATGGTCTGATTCTTGCATAAACCACTTCTTTGTGATGTCAGCTTAGTTTTGTTTAATAGAATTAATCCTACATTACGCGAATTAATTTAGTGCAATATTAAACCTTATAAATTATGTTCGCGTTTTAATAATTCAGCTCTCATCAAGAGTTGAACATGTGACATCAAGAAATATGTTACGAGGCTAGCCAACTAGCCCTCGGTTCGGCATATTCCTAACAGCTGCCAAGTGTTACGGGTAACCACCTCAGAGCTGGGTAGAGTATGATTAAGTGTTAGGTGTTTGATAACGGAGTAATTGTCAGGAAGGCTTCGTAAGAATAATAAGCAAATACTCGGTTTGCTAAAACTATCCTGAGTATGAATTGTAGATAATAACTTGTTATATTGATAAGCTCTCTTCTGTATTGCTTGTTGTCCAATAGCTGGGAAGGAATTCTTATATTTATATCTTGTGTGAGTTTCCATGGCCTGTACATCTAATAACTATACTAACTAAGTACCTCCTGCTATGGCTGCGCAACTTTGGTCTTACCAACCTGGGTTCGAACACTCGTAGACCCTGAATACTTCCCCACTTCTTGGTCTTTTGGCAAATATATAACTTGGTCTTCCTGAGGGTGTGCAAGACTCCGCCAGTCGGAAGTTAATGATGTTTTTGCCATATGAACTTAGTCTGATTATGATGCTCAAACGCAAATATACCAGTCGTTCCTCTGTTATTGAGATGATGAGACTCAATATCAGACAATGGTGACAACACAGAAGCATGACTGCATTATCTTCACGTAGAGTCGGGAGGCTTAGTGCTCCATCGCTTCTTTGATTTGCTTAATGAGAATGACCTTGCAGCTACAACTTTTTAACTCTCGTCCGTTTTCCATAGACCTATGACTCTTCATAGTCTCTCAAGATGAAGCGTTACCCTTTTCTGATTAGGTAGCCTTTTCTGCGCACCCAGATATCTGTAACAGAGGCTCCCTGTGGGAAGATGGATCCCAAGAATGCGGCCGTATCGAAGCTTTCTTCGTACGCAAAGTGAAGAACAAATATGTAAGAGAGAAAACCTTAACAGTGAAACTTAATATCGTTAAGCCGCAGCTTTACTCAATAAGTTCTCAAGAGGATAGTTGATCGTCTTAGGAGAAGAGGTCTCGCATATACTTAAGTAGAATTATATTGCCAGCTCCTCTCCATCACTCCTAAGCTCACCACCATCGCAAGCATGCCCATCTCCTCTGGGCCTCGGACTAACATTCTGCCGAATGTCAGCCGGCTCTGCTAGTTCATTATCCGACGTGAAGTGTTTATGCAGTATCCTGATACACGCAATCAACTGCAGGAGAAAACTCTTCATATCGCTGTCCTGTTAGTGGCGAACTAAGAGGTTACTGATAAGCTAGTCTAATATCGAACTCACTGTCCCATTCGTATTCGTCTATTCAAGTCTTGTAGACAACCATTCAATAGTGCCATTTCGTTTGACAAGTCTATCGTCTTCTACTGTCTTCGACACGATAGCTTGGTCTACTAGTACGGACTCCCGTGATGAGACACTTAAGCCATCGGCTTATACAGGTGCTACCTATAGCCACTGACGATAAACACCTCAATCAAGACAAGACTACTACGATCTAGAGCTCGCTAACAACCTCCTGACATCTTACAGTCTTTCGGAGACATACGGGAGTCGAAGGTCTACCACTTAACTGGAGGCCTCCCGGGCTTCCAGTATACCTTACATACCTACCACCGTAGGCTTATAAGGATCAGTGGTGTGTGCACTCGAGAATCAATTCTCGTGTAACCATTCGGTCGCCCCATGCTCCCTCATATATCCTGCGAACAGCTTCCGGTCGGAAGGACGGCGACAACGCATACGGTATTACACCGCCGTCTTCAATCATAGGCTTTTACTAGTAAACCAGCAACTACCCTACAGTTGGCCCATGACGCATTGTTTGTACATCGGGGCCAGAGGGGGGTGTTGGACACAGATTTCTCAATGTTCGCCAAAGCTAAGATTCTTTTCGGTTCATAGCCCAACAACGGATTACCCGATTGAGACCAGATTTGAACCTCCTATATAATCTTACGTAACAAACAATCCTATGATTTTTCCCGAAACTTTGCGTAACCTTTTACGCTCAAGGTAGGGTAACTCCTATCCAAAAGTAGGGTAACCTCTTTGCCAAGGTAGGGTAACTATACTCCCTAAGGTAGGGTAACTACCAGCCTTAGGTAGGGTAACTACCTGCCTTAGGTAGGGTAACTCGCCGGAACTCTCGGAGACCTTCCGAACTCGCAGCGTAGACTTTCCCTACCTACCCGGTATATCTTTTCTCGTTCGCAGTCTAAGCTTTACCATTTGCTTAGTCCACATGGTAACCCTTTGATAGAGTTACTTGACTAGCCTAACCGTAACCCTTCCGGGCTCCGGCATGGGATAAGACTAAGTCTACTGTAAGATCCAGCAGGGTCGTTATAATATCATATGTATCATATACTGGATTCGCCTTGTATGAGCAGTGCACACTACCCTTCTCATATATCCCGCGAACAGCTTCCGGTCTGACAGATGGCGAAGTTGTATAAGGTGTTATAGAGAGACTGCGGATTTCGCGATTTTTGCTGGTAACAAGCAACTATGTAAGGTGCTGCAGGCGACGCCTGGGCCCTACATCAGGGCCAGATGGGGGTGTTGGAATTGCATATGCCTAACACCAAGGTCCATGTTATATGAACTTAGTCTGGGTTATGCCATCCTATTGCGAGTCCTTCTGGTCGTTTCTTTGTAAAGAAGTGATCAGTTTCAATATCAAACATCAGTGACCAATGCATAGGCATGACTGCATTGTCTTCACTTGAGTTGGTTGGCTTAGTGCTTCATCGCTTCTCTAATTGCCTCGCGAGAATCTCCTTGCATCTACATCTTCTTAACTCTTGTCCGATAGTATGCATCCTTGCCGCGGCACAGGTATATGATAAGATTGGCTTTAATTGTTTCATAACTTCTTATTCAACAGACCAATTTTATTCCTCTGACTCCTCTCATATAGACAAGAGTCAGTTCTCTTGGAATAGACCAAATATCCTTGGTAGGTTACATTGTCAGGTCATGCAATAGATTGTTAAACCTATGACCCCTATACGCATACGCCTAACACATTAGAGGCTGGGGAAACCATTCAGAAGTTGGCAGGTGGTCCTCAACTCATTGGGTTTCTACTGCAATGGATTCGGATGCCCTATGGGAGGGCACAGCATCTAATACTGAAGTAACCTCTTGTGTTGATAATTTTATTCATTAAGATTACAAAACATCACTTGACAGACACGTATTTCCTAAGCCCTGCATTGCAAAGGCACTGGGCAGGTATCAACTTTGTGATCGATAGTGGGCTTGTGCCAGCAGGTTGCAGGATTTTATAAAAAGTGCGTGAGATTTAGTGATACTGTATTATAGAACACTGTAAAGAAGAGAACTCAACCAGTTTCTGACCTGTGCCGGAAAATTACTAAAGCAACTGTCTCTAGTGGGCCCTACCATAGGCAGTACTTGCCCATGTACTACTGCAAAGCACAAATTTTACGAACACACTTGAGTGAAAGATCCTTCACCCCATTCACACAACAGTTGGGTGGATGATGGAAGAGGTTGGTGGATTCAGGAATGGTGGGGTGGTGATACTCTTTCTCTAACGAAGACTTGACGTTTGTGAATAATACAGCCACTTGACAGAAGTGTTCGTGATTTGAGACATGTTTAATTATGGTTCCACAACTTCTGTAGGTGGAGTGGTGGGGTAGTTGGGTAGTGGTTGTTGCCACTCCGGGCAGTCAACGGTTGTTCCCAATCAACAATCACCTGTTCACGATCAACTCTCAACCATCAACAATTCAAGAGAAATGGTCAACCATTGTAGATAATAAAAGAAGAAATGTAAACATACATAATCTAATAAAAAGAAAGGTTCAAACTAACAACTAATATCTGGTATATCCCCCCTTTAACTCTAAAACTGCAGCTATCCTATTTGCCATTGATTTCTAAAGCTTTTCAAAAAACTCCTCAGGTATTGTCTCACAAACCAGAGGAAGCACCTGAGCAAGCCTCTTCTTAACAGCCTGTTTCCCTCCTGGAGTATTTCCAACTCTTGGATACTGTTAATGCAATCTCTTCTTAAGCTCTACTCAAACAAGCTCAATAGGATTCAGATCAGGGGAATTAGGGGGGTGCTCAAATATATCAATATTATTGGCCTCTAGCCAATCCATAACATTGTAGGCTTTGTGAACAGGGGCATTGTCTTGCTGAAAAAGAAAATCATGAATACCACAAGCTAACATTTTATGAATAACAGGAATCAAGTGTCTTCTTAAAAGTCTGGTATACCTGATTTTGGTGATATTACCTTGAGTAATAGGAACCAAGGGTCCCTTATTCTTACCCCAAAAGCACCCCCACACCATTAAGGATATTCCCTGATTTTTTCCCTTTGGGTGAACACAATCATTTAGCCATTTCTCTCCAGGCTCCCTAACTACCCAGTGCTGCCTTGGATCCTTGGATTTCTCCACACTACATTCATTACTCCAAATAACTCTTTCAAAGTCCTCGCTTGTCCAATCCTTATGAGCTAGTGCCCAATTGAATCTTTTAGTAATATGCTGAGGTTTGAGTTGAGGTCTGGATTTTGCTATCCATTTTTTCATATTGGCTTCTCTGAGAACTCTATCAACTATAAAGATATTAGTCTTAAGTATAAAGTATCACTCAGGTGTGGTAGTTACCAGTAGCACAGAAAACTCCTGGTGCATATTTATCCTGGAAATCAGCCCTGGTCATCTGGCGATTGGATTTGGCAGCCCGGATGATCGTGTGACACTGTTGCCGGCTAAGAAGTGGAGTGCGACCGGGGCGAGGAATATTATCCACAGACATTCTCTCACTAGCCCGCATGAGAAAGCTCTTATTAGTGAACCAGGGCCGACCAACAAGAGATGCAACTTGTGCAATACTGCCTAAACAGTAGAAAAATGCGAGAATCAAGCCCTTTTCAGCATTTGTCATTTCACGCCATGAGGTTTTCGGGGGCTTTTTCCTTTGGTGCATATTTAGCACCTCCGGAACGATTGACCATGGTAGCTGGAAGAGGAGGAGGAGAATTGAATTGTTTGGGTTACTTGACAAAAAGACACGGTCGCTGTATCACGGTCGCTGTATCACGATCGTTGTGATGTGTACTGTACTCTACTCTCCCCGGGCGGTACTTTTGGTGAGGCATGACTAATATGAGACAGGTTTCACGAACACTTCTGTCAAGTGGCTGTACTACCAATAGTTGCTGTGAATAACACCTTTGGGAGCTAGGTAAATAATTTACAAAAGTTGAGAAGTCCCATATATACTACATCCCACCAACCAGTGGCCCACACTCCAGACATGAAAATGTGGTTGCATTGCAAGCACAAAACTGTGATTTCATCCTCCTCTTTCATCACCTCCTACCCCTTGTTCTGTGTTTGCACCCCCAGCTGCATCATCCCTCTCTCTAATATACTTCGACAACATGAAAGAACAACTAAAATGAATGAGTGATAGATTGTTATCGCAAAGGCGATGAACTAAAGTATGTGAAAAGCTCTACAAGATAAATTCAAATATAAATTCAGGACCCTTCCCTGTACCCAGGGACTAAAAGCGGGGAAAGTAACTCTCTCTCATTCAATACATAACATGATAGCACGATGCTCCACTAACTTACTAAACGCTGAACATAAATGTATAAATCAAATATAACAAAGCATCTTCCTATCCTTCCACCAATCACCACACGTGCCTGCTCTCTCCCAACCTCATCCGCACAAGTCTTCTTTACCACCGAAGTCATCATGCTAACAGGAGAAAGGCTAACACTACGAAGACTCCCACTGCTCCTCAGCTTCCCACTCCCATTCTGCTCTGTATAGTCTCTTTGGACACTCCCACAGTCACACCACTTCCAGCAGAAATATTTTACGAATAAGCGAAAGAACAGTGAACTGGTGGTGAATAGCGAATGAGGGGAAGGAGTAATCAAGCGGTGGACGGCGGAAACAAAGCGCCCGCGAACAAGCGAATGAAAGCACGAATAAATTAAAGGTGGGAAAGTTGGACGACAAACACGAACGGCGAAGACGAACAACCTACAGGAACAAACTATTCATGTCAGCGGGAAAATAAGCGAATGAATGAACGAATGGACAGACTGTAAACATGCCCAGGAGCATCCATGGTTTCCAACGCTTTTTCTACGCATCCAAATCGTTTCTTCAAGCATCTCCCCGGTTGCCTTCCCCGCCATCGCCTTCTCCTAAAACCCCCTTTCTTCTCCTTGTACACCTTAACTATTTCGAGACTCCTCTCCCTAGCATCCCGGGTCCTCGCCTTGCGGCCTTCTTCGCCGTCAGAATGGTGGTCATCTTATCCTTGATGATAGCCCTTACCCGATCACCATGGGTGCCCTTGATGGCGACAACCTTTGACATAGTCTTCCCGCTGCCACTGCCAATCTTTATGTTTCGGTTGGTACCAGCACTGGCTCCAAGTGCCTGGAGATTACCCCGCCCGCTCTTCCTTGCGTCTCTGTAGTTCAATTTCCGCTGGGTCTCAGGAACCCAGCATTGAATGGAACCCGTCGGAGTACATAAGTCAAGTATAATGTGCGAGTTGCATTTGACAGGTGAGAGTATGATGCGCGGGAGTGTCAAGCTGCAATTGCGGAGCTGCTGCATTGTGCATGGGCCCTAAATTGGCATATTGGGTTCGCCGTCGAAGGTGGTTATGCCAAAATTTACTATTGTTGGATTAATCTTGTTCGTGGTGTGTTGGTCGATGCCCAGACGCAAGATGACATATGTGTGCTCGAGATCTTCATAGGGGTTTTTTATTTTTATTTTGGATAACACACCTCTGAGTCTGTACAGATAGCCAGGGCGCTCATACCATTGTGAGGGGTAGTGGCAGTCTTTGCGGTTGATATCGTCCATGGGGCCGGAAGGAAACATGAGGGATTGTCCTTGGTTTGTGCGTGGGGCGATTACAGTGCCAGGCTCCTTTTCGATAAGGGGGTCGGCGCAGGCCCGGCATTCTTGATCTGAAGGGAATCGAAAGGCTTTGCCAAAGTCCGAGTCCTCGATGCAGTCCTCAAGGCTGATGGAGTAGGCGTAGGCGGCGGCTTCAAAACCTATCAGCATGTTTGTTTCGGAGGTGGGGAGGGTGTCGCCATTCAAATTTAGGTGCGACTAGAGTTGTTCAATGGTCTGGTAGCGGATAAACGACTCCCTTATTAGCCTTATCCTTTTCCATCTGGGCACCCAGTATATAGTATAGGTGTCCGCAATAGATATCTGACACTTTTTTTTTTTTTTTTTTTTTTTTAACTTTTCTATTACTACTAGTTATATAAAACAAACTAATCGTAATAATATAGGCTTTCTGTATGCTAAAAGCATGTCTGCCTTCTAAAACCCTCCTCAATCCACATTTTCCAATAACAACCCTCCTTTCCTTCTCAAATTAACCAAAACCTCTCTTAATACCTCCTTTCCTTTATTTAACCTTGCGCCTACCCCCAAACCACTTGCAATGGGTCGCTTGAGGGTACCCAAAGCTTTTTCTTCCTCCCTCGCCAACTTTAGCATTCTTCTTCTCCTCTGCCTCAATCTTCCTATTTCCAAATTCCTCAACCTCTTCTTTTCCAATCCCTTACTTATTTCCACCTGCTCTACTCCCAACATTCCCAACCTACTACCATCCTTCTCCTCTCTCCGACCAATTAAATTTCTTCTTTCACCCCTTCTCATCTTGAACCAATTCGTACTCCTCCCAAAATCCAAAACCAATTTAATCCCCTCTTCCTTAAACAACAACCATCTCATATCAACCCCTTCTCTGTCACCCCCTCCCTCTTCAATCCAACCCTCCACCAATTTCTTTCTCTCCTCCTCCCATATTAAACAATGCAGTAACACATGATCACTGTTTTCCCAACCCTCACATTCACAACTCAATTCACCTCTCCCATACCTCGTTCCCCTCATACCCCCATGATCCACCCTCATCCAAAACAAAAATACACCCTCCCATCTTCTCCCTTTATGACCCAATTCACCACCACTTCCATTTCCAAAATAATTTTTTCCTTTCGCTTCCTTCACCCAATATTCTTACCAAGTTCTCCACTCCATCTCCTTTCTTTTCTGTTTCCATCTGCCCCACGTCAAAATATTACCCACTTCCCCATCCTCTTCCATCCAGACTCCATCTCTTGCCATTTCGTCTACCTCCTCGTTTTTCCTTATTCCCACATGCCCCGGCACCCATTCTATTATCACTTCCCAACCTTTCCTCAACAACTCTAAACCCCTCTCCCTTACTCTCTGTTCACTCTCTCCGCACCCACCCCTACCCTTCCTCAATCTTTTTAAAACCCCCAAATTATCTACTCCAACCACCAACTTTCTCAAACCACCTTCGTAATCCATCGCCTCTGTCAACACCCTTCCTACTCCTTCCATTTCCCCCTCACTAACTGTCAATTCTCTTCCCATATTTAACTTCCAACTCCTTCTTCTTCTCCCGTACTCCCACAAACAACCTCCAATTCCTAACCTTCCCCCCCTCTCACTCGCGTCACTTATTCCCACCAAACAGTCTTTCATATGTTCCTTCCTACCCGCTTCCTATATCTTCTTCCTATCCTCCTTTCCCTCTCCCCATACTAACTTCCAATCCAAAACCCCTTTCCTCTCCACTTCTATTTCAAACCTCTCTCCTTCCAATTTTCTCTCTTTCATCTTCCTTAATATTCTTCCCTCCCAACCTCCCTTCCAACATCCCACTTCCTCTGCCTCCTCCTGCCAACCCTCCACATCCTTTTCCCAAAAACCCCTTCTTCTCAACCTTAAGCCCCACAATTCTAACCTTTTGTCCAATTCCCACTCTATTCCTTTCCATCCCACCTCTCCTAACATCGCATCTACCGGCGTCGTTCTCACCGCTCCCAAAACTCTTCTTAAACATTTATTCCTCTATACCTCCACCATTCTCTTAAACCTTTTCTCCCCATTCCACCAAACTTCCATGCCATACAACAAACACTTCATCACCACCATCTCTAATAACTTCGCTAAATTTCCCACTCCCATACCTTCCTCTCTCCTCGCTACCAATTTCAATAACATCCTCCATCTCACCTCCGCCAACCTAATCCTATTCCTCACATGACTCTCCCAACCCCCATTCCCTTGCCACCAAACACCTAAAACTCTCACCTCTCTCTTCATCTCCAACGATTACCCCATCCACTCCACCCTCCTCTCTCTGTAACCACCCTTATCCACCCACATACCCTCCAATTTCAGCAGTTGTACATCTACCTCCCATTTCTCCAACCCTCTTCGTAAACCCACTTCCATCTTTTCCACCTTCCTCAAAATGCTTTCTTCGCTATTCCCAACCACCATAAAATCCACATCATCTATCACCGCTACCACTTCTAAACCCTCCAAATTCTCCCTTCTAACTCCCTCTAAAACTCCTCCCAATAACAACATAAACAACGTTGGGCTTAACGGCGACCCTTGCACTGTACCCTTTTTCAAATTAACCCAATCCCCCAATCTCTTCCCTACCCTCACTCTCACCCTCCTCTCCCTCAAAAACGAACTTATCCATTTCCTCAAAAATAAATCCATCCCCAAACCTTCCAATCTTTCCTCCATTTTTCCCACTCCCACGTTCTCGTAACCACCTTTAACATCCAAACACAATAATAACCCCAAACCCCTCTTCTCTTCCCACTTCATCAACAACTTTCCTACAGCTTCCAAACTGCTCCTTCCCTTTCTCGCTCCCCATTGTTCTCCACCCATTCCCTTATCACTCCATTTTTTCAATAATGCCACCACCACCCTTTCCAATCCTTTCCCCAACACATCCTGCCAATTCATAACCCTATAGCTGGTCGGCAGAATATAGTCCGGCTTATTTGGCTTTCGCGTAACCACCCCCACACTCTCCCTGAATCTTCCTGGAACATAACCCAATTCCAAACTTCTCCTGAAAATCCACATAATAATCCTTTTACCCCACTCCAATCTCCGCACCATCTTTATCAACCTTCCACCTAATCCATTCACTCCTACCGCCTTTCCATCTTTCTGTTTTAAAATGCATTCCTCCACTAACTTTTCTTCCAAATCCACCCTTTCTTCAAAACCTTCCTCCTCCTGCTCCAATTTCTTCCTCTTACCCAATCCTCTTATAATAACTCCCCCTTTCCTCCTATCATCTTCCACCAAAACCCCATCCTCGCCTCTTATACCCGGCAGATCCACCATAAAATTCCTATCCGTTTTAACAAAACGAAAACTATCCAACAGCCTTAATCTACCCAAAAACTTTAACCAATATTCCAACTTCTTTTTCTCAATCAACTTCCTATACTCTTTTCTCCTCCTCTTGATTTCCTCTCTCCCTTCCGCCAAACCTCTTTCCCAAACCCTCTCCGCTTCGCTAACTCATTTTCTTGTAATTTCTAACTCTTTATCTCACCACTTCTTACGTCCTCCTTTCCACTTCCTCCTCCCCTTACACCGTTCCATTATTCCACCCGAATTAACCTCCAAAGCTTCTACCACTCTTTCCAACCCTCCCCTTCCACAACCTTCCTCCCCTTCCCAATTCAACCCTTTCCCACCCCATACTCTTAATTCTCCTTCTACCTTCGCCCGATCCACGTCCTTCCTCATTTACGGTAACGACCCTGCTGGATCTTGCGGTAGACTTAGTCTTATCCCATGCCGGAGCCCGGAAGGGTTACGGTTGGGCTAGTCAAGTAACTCTATCAAAGGGTTACCATGTAGACTTAGCAAATGGTAATGCTTAGACTGCGAACGGGAGGAGGTATACCGGGTAGGTAGGAAAAGTCTACGCTGCGAGTTCGGAAGGTCTCCGAGAGTTCTGACGAGTTACCCTACCTGAGGCAGGTAGTTACCCTGCCTTAGGGAGTATAGTTACCCTACCTTGGCAAAGAGGTTACCCTACTTGTAGATAGGAGTTACCCTACCTTGAGCGTAATAGGTTACGCGAAGTTTTGAGAGAAATCATGTGATTGTTTGTTACACAAGATTATAAAGGAGGTTCGAATCTGGGCTCAATCGGGTAATCCGTTGTTGGGCTACAAACCGAAAAGAATTTTACCTTTGGCGAATATTGAGAAATCTGAGTCCAACAACCCCCTCTGGCCCTGATGTACAGACAATTCGTCATTAGCCAACTGTAGGGTAGTTGCTGGTTTACTAGTAAAAGCCTATGATTGAAGATGGCGGTGTAATACCGTATACGTTGTCGCCGTCCTTCCGACCGGAAGCTGTTCGTAGGATATATGAGGGGGCATGGGGGGACCGAATGGTTACACAAGAAGTCATTCTCGAGTGTATACACCACTGATTCTTATAAGCCTACGGTGGTAGGTATGTAAGGTATACCGGAAGCCCAGGAGGCCTCCGGTTAAGTGGTAGACCTTCAGATCCCATATGTCTCTGAAAAACTGTAAGATGTCAGGAGGTTGTTAGTGAGCTCTTGATCGTAGTAGTCTTGTCTTGATTGCGGTGTTTATCGTCAGTGGCTACGGGTAGCGCCTGTATAAGCCAATGGCTTAAGTGTCTCATCACGGGAGTCTGTAGACCAAGCTATCGTGTCGAGGACAGTAGAAGATGATAGACTTGTCAAACAAAACGGTACCATTGAATGGTTGTCTACGAGACTTGCATAGACGAATACGAATGGGACAGTGAGTTCGGTATTAGACTAGCTTATCAGTAACCTCTTAGTTCGCCACTAACAGGACAGCGATATGAAGAGTTTTCTCCTGTAGTTGATTGCCTGTATCAGGATACTGCATAAACACTTCACGTCGGATAATGAACTAGCAGAGCCGGCTCACATTCGGCAGAATGTTAGCCCGAGGCCCAGAGGAGATGGGCATGCTCGCGATGGTGGTGAGCTTAGGAGTGATGGTGACGAGCTGGCAATATAATTCTACTTAAGTATATGGGAGACCTCTTCTCCTAAGACGATCAACTATCCTCTTGAGAACTTATTTGAGTAAAGCTGCGGCTTAATGAATATTAATTTTCACCGTTAAGGTTTTCTCTCTTACATATTTGTTCTTCACTTTGCGTACGAAGAAACCTTCGATACGGCCGCATCCTTGGGCTCCATCTTTCCACAGGGAGCCCCCGTTACATTTACATTTTCCTATCAATTTTTCCTCCCACAACTTCAACCACTACTTCCAACGGTTTATGGTCCAACCTAACAATCCCTTCTCCTACCTCATATTTCACCTCCAATCCTCCTACATAAACTGCCAAATCCAAAACCCTACTCTTGTAACCCACTCTTTCATCCACCCTCGTCACCTCCCCTACCCTGTTCGCAATTTCAAAACCCTACTTATCCATCCACTCTTCCACCAATTCACCTTCCCTACTCCATCTTTCCTCCTCCCCTCCCCATCTCTTACTCCACGCATTAAAATCCCCCAAAACGACCACATTCCTATCAACTTCCGGCCACAAAAGATTTCCATGTTTACCACTTCCCACATAAACTGTCCAAATATCCACCCAACAATCTTTTCGCACCTCCAAACTAATTCCTATCTTTTCCCGCCTCTTATCTAAAATCTTATACTTTCCATTCCAAACCTTACTTACCAACATACTCACCACCGAACCCTTTTCCTTTTTCATATATCCCCCTACCGCTCCTATCATTTCATATCCATCCAACCCATAACAAACATCCCCTAATCCCACTGCCACCTCCTGTAAACAAAAAATATCCACCTCACCCCCTCTCGCACCCAATTCCACCATCTCATTATAACTTCCCCTCAAATTCCCCGACACCAACCTCAATCCCCTCAACCTTAACCCACCAAACTCCTCAATCTCACCATCTCCGCTCTCACTCCCCAACAATTCCCCTCACTCGCTTCACTTAAAGTATAATGTTCCCCACACATTGCACACTTCCTATAGTGTATACAAACCGCCCTTCCCAACTTGCATCTTTCACATCTGTGCTGCCAACCTGTATGACCTTTTACCGCACAAATACTGCATCTGCTCATCTTCTTTCCATAATCCTACCAACTATGCCCCACCACCGCACACTTCGTACAAAACACTAGTTGTTTTTCCTCCACCCACTTCTTCATCACCTTTTTGTCCCCTAAAACCCTCAAACCGCTTCTTAAAATCTGTACCCTCTGGCTTTCCCTCGCCACATGAATCACCACTCCCATACTTCAACCCCAAACTCTTTCTTCTTTTTTCATCCACCAACCACACCAGCCTCTTCATCAATTTGATCTCATTCTCCTGCTCTATCACTTCTCTAAACAATTCCAACCTCTTTTCCCATACCTCAACCTCCACTTCCAGAACCACCAAACCCACTCAATTCTCCATTCTATTTACTTCTCCCACCTTCTCTTTCATCGCCCTCTCCCACACCTCTCTCCTTCCCTTAACCAACTCCTCCACTTTCTCCTCTTCTATCAAAACCACCTGCACTCTTCTTCCTTTTCCAACCACTCCTTCCACATCCCCGCTGCTCAACCCCAAACAATCCTCTACTTCTCCCTTATCCCATTCTTTACCCATGCTTCCTTCTTGCGAATCCAATACCACCTCCACCACCTTACCCAACCTTTTCTCCAATTCCAATCCCTTCCTCTCTTCTTCCCTTCTTTCCTCTCTCAATTTTCTTTCTACCTCCATTCCATCCTCCACTTTTAAATTTTTACCCATCCCCGCAACTACCTCCCCATACGTCCTACCCCCTTCCACTGCCTTATTCTTTTCCATCTCCTCAATCCTACCATCCAAAATCACTCCCCCTTCCTTCTTCTTCCCCACCTCCACCCCTCCCCTACTCTTACAACAGCCCTTGTCTTTATTACCTCCTTCCAACCAAAACTCTCTCATTTTCGCCAAACTTCTCTCCAAAACCAAACCCCTAGCTTCCACCTCACTACTTCCAAAAACATATTGCACCTCTCCTACTAACTCCCTGTAATCCACCAACAACTTCCACATTTCCAACGTTTCCTTCCTATCCCAACCCTTCTCCTTTCCTCTCCCCAACATACTCTTCTTTTCTCTCGTTTTCCTCTCCTTTCTCAACTGTTACTCCTCTCTCTCCTTCTTCAACTTCCACTCCTCCACCAAACCCAACGTATTTTCTTCCTCTTTTTCATCCAAAACAATTTCCTCCCCTTTTCCCAATTCCGATCCTTCCTCTTTCTCCCTCAATTTCTTAATCTCCTCTTCCACCACCTCTATTTTAACCTTAACCCTCCACTCTTCTTCCTCTTCTTTACCCTCCGTTGTATCCTCCCACACCTTCCACTCCCCTTGACCACTTGCCCCCCAATCATCTCCTCCTATCACAAAATCATCCTCCAATCGCACCTCATCATTCTCCCAGCCACCAGCAACCCTAACCAATCCGCTGTAAACCTCCCAACCCCTCTTTTCATCACCACCCAATACCGTTTTTCCCCCTTCCAACACTCTATATTTTCCACCCTCCGATACCCTCTTGCCAACTCTTCCACTTCCAACCCTAACCCCCTTTTTTCCTGGTCCAACCCTCCTCCCACTCTTTCCGCTCTTTCCAGCCATGATTTCCTCGAGTTAGCACTGGCTTAAAGATAAAATTGAAGTATCCCAGCTGAAGCGATAAGCGGCCGCAGTTGGTCAGAATCTCGATCGTCGTAAAATGTACCGCGTCGTTATTTCAAATATCAGGAAAATACCGGTCGTCGTGCTGTATCTGACACTTGCGGAGTAAACCAAGTATCATCCAAGAGCCTCAACGACAACTGCCTCCAATCGACTACGAGTACTCTGGCGAGCTGGGTGGAGGCTGCGGCCACGGTGGAAATCTAGCGACTGAATTAGGGGGGCGCAGTTACCCGGACCAGAAAACCGGTAATAAAGGTGTCGCCTCGAGTCAGGTTGATAGCTTCAACCCACCATCTGAGAAACACATCACAGAGCCGACAGCACGCAGGACAAATACTGCACAACAGCAGGGTGAGTTTGTTTACTGTCACCTTATCTCTCTCACTGGCTAGAGCATTGGGGACTGACTTTCACTAAATTGACGATAAAGTGTAGCCGAGAATCATGTTCAAGCTTATCATCAATAAACAAGCATTCCAGGCTTTGACCATTCCCCCTTACCATCCTCATAGGTTGATCGGTACTACTCCGGTAAGCTCAGAGTTTCGGTAGCATACAACTGCATGCTAACGTGGTGTCTCAGAGACTTAACACCGACGGTAACGGCCACCATAATGACGATCACCGCCATTATAGCAGTAGTGGGAGTGCAGCCTCGGAGTCTCATTCGCGCGTCACTTGGAAAGACTTTTCGCAACTTGATAAGGTCTGCGTGGAAATTAGAATTCTGATATGGGATATGGTGCTAAACCTTCTCAGGACGTTTCCAACATCAAACTTAAGCTTGACTTCATTCAAACTGGGCAGAGCGAAATGAAGGCCGACATCAAAGACCTTGGCAACAAGACAGACAAGAAATTTGATAAAACCGATAGCAAGATTGATCGTATATTTTACAGTGTTATCACTGGTCTCGTTGGGTTTGTCCTTAAAGGTGGATTTGACTATTATCAGGCTGCGAAGAAGTAGAGTTTTGCTTAGGTTACCACAGTGGAGTCCATTCATTTGAAAAGATTGATGACTGATTAGTATGGTATAGGTGCGGCTCTTTCCTTTGTTTCGGGATCGGTTGGTTGGTCGGCAACAGCCTCGATAGACTTTTTTTGTTTTTTCCAGCAAATTGGCGGATACCGGTAGAATAAGGTGTTACGGGAATAGGATAGACAATTCAATTTAATTGATCCCCTTTCTACCTTGCTCTCTCTTCTTTTCAATTGATCACCCTGCTTAATTCGTGTATCACTCATCAAAGGATCAAAGGGATTGGTTCACTTATAGAAAGCTGACCTGGCAAATTAATGTACTGTACTGGGGTGTGCGCAAAAGTCCGTCAAACATGCACCGTCACCCCTACACACCCAGTGTTTGGAATTACTACTACAGTAGAACCTACAATAATTCCAGCCGGCCGGGAGCAGCGCGAGGCTGGAAATAAGGGGAACATGGAATATGGAGAGGGGTCTTGGCACGAGAGACAGGGTGCATGATACCAACAGTTAAATATATTCGGCCCCCGCCAAGAACAAGTGATTTGACAAGATGATAAAGGAAAGAAAGATTTGTATTGTTTGAAGTACATAATAAGTATGGCACTAATCCATAGCACTTTCAGCTTTATAATATGACAAAACACTTTATATATTAGATTCCATGTTTTTGCCTTTTTTTCATATTAATTTTTCCCAGACAGGGTTTTTTTTTGGGGGAATTAAGGACTTAGGGATAAGCTGGAATTGGAAATTATAAGAAACTTGGAATTATCAGAGGAAATTCCTGTATTACAAGTAGGGTAGTTCTCTAAGGTCTGGAGTTAGTGGACATTAGTGAAAATTTATCTTAGCTCAGAATGTGAATCACAGAGCAGGGCGAAATGTCGTGCCCTGATTTCCGTCATTTGGCACCATTCATCTGAACTCCCCCCTGTCGCGGATTACTCGTGCGAAGGTTGTGGTGTCACCACAACCCACTGTTGCTCGCTCGCTCACAACCATGGGCACTTTAAACAGTGCCTGGCAGCTCAACATGACTCTACAGCTCAACATGACTTGTGGCTCAACATTACTTCTTGTAGCTCGAAATTGTGGCTTAACATAACATCATGACCTTCTAGAAATGCATGAAACTATATAACTTTGCGGATCTATGTTCCAGTAGATTAGTAAAACTTTAGAGTTGAATATAATACTATATTTTATTGAAACCTTGTATTTGAATTTGACTTAATAGCTTACTAAAGAAAAGAAGTGAATGTGCAGAGTATGATCATCTGCTTGATGAGATAAAATTGAAGATGAAGAATAGGCACAATATTTAAGTCTATAAAAAGAAGGTTTCTAATAATATTGGTATAGATATTAAGAAACTACTAAGATTAAAAAAAATAAAGTTAAAAGGAAATGAAAATGCTTTATACAATAGACTGAGGAACTAAGGTTAAGCCATAATGTTTTGTTGAGCCACAATTTTGAGCCACAAAAAGTAGTGTTGAGCTACAAAAAGTAGTGTTAAGCCACAAGTCATGTTGAGCTGTAACGTCATGTTAAGTTGACAGGCACTCCATAGAGTGCCCATGGTTGTGTGCGAGCGAGCAGCCGTGGGTTGTAGTAACACCACAACCTTGGCATGAGTACTTGCGTTCTGAGTACCCTGACAGCACCTGGTGCACAACCCTTGCGCTTGAACATCTTTTGGTGCTCAGCTTTGGCTGTAACGACCCTGCTGGATCTTACAGTAGACTTAGTCTTATCCCATGCTGGAGCCCAGAAGGGTTATGGTTAGGCTAGTCAAGTAACTCTACCAAAGGGTTACCATGTGGACTAAGTAAATGGTAATGCTTAGGCTGCGGACAAAGAGGTACACCGGGCAGGTAGGGAAAGTCTACGCTGCGAGTTCGGACGGCCTCTGAGAGTTCCGGCAAGTTACACTACCTAAGGCAGGTAGTTACCATACCTTAGGGAGTATAGTTACCCTACCTTGGCAGAGAGGTTACCCTACTTTTGGATAGGAGTTACCCTACCTTGAGCATAAAAGGTTATGCAAAGTTTCGGGTAAAGTCATAGGAATGTTTGTTATGCAAGATTATATAGGAGGTTCGAATCTGGGCTCAATTGGGTAATCCGGTGTTAAGCTGCGAACCGAAGAAAATCATGCCTTTGGCAGACGTTGGAAAATCTGAGTCCAACACCCCCCTCTGGCACCGATGTACAGACAATAGGTCATGGGCCCACTGAAGAAAAGTTGCTGGTTTACTAGTAAAAGCTGATGATTGAAGACGGCGGTGTAAGACCGTATACGTTGTCGCCATCCTTCCGACTGGGAGCTGTGCGCAGGATATATGAGGGGGGATGGGGCGATCGAATGGTTACACAAGAAGTCATTCTTGAGTGTACACACCACTGATCCTTATAAGCCTACGGTGGTAGGTACGTAAGGTATACTGGAAGCCCGGGAGGTCTCTGGTTAAGTGGTAGACCTACGACTCCCGGATGTCTCCGAAAGACTGCAAGATGTCTGTAGGTTATTAGCGAGCTCTAGATCATAGTAGTCTTATCTTGACTGAGAGGCTTTTGGTCAGCGGCTACGGGTAGCGCCCGTATAAGCAAATGGCTTAAGTATCTCATCACAGGAGTCCGTAGACCAAGCTATCGTGTCGAAGACAGTGGAAGACGATAGAGTTGCAAGACGTAATGGCACCATTGAGTGGTTGTCTACGAGACTTGCATAGACGAATACGAATGGGACAGTGAGTTCGATATTAGGCTAGCTTATCAGTAACCTGTTAGTTCGCCACTAACATGACAACCATGTGAAGAGTTTTTCTCCTGCAGATGATTGCATGTATCCGGATACTGCATGAACACTTAATGTCAGATAATGAACTAGCAGAGCCGACTGACATTTGGTAGAATGTTAGCCCGAGGCCCAGAGGAGATGGGCATGCTCGCGATGGTGGTTAGCTTAGAAGTGATGGAGAGGAGCTGGCAATATAATTCTACTTACAGATATGCGAGACCTCTACTCCTAGGACAATCAACTATCCTCACGAGAACTTATTTGAGTAAAGCTGCGGCTTAACAATATTGAGTTTCACCGTTAAGGTTTTCTCTCTTACATATTTGTTCTTCATTTTGCGTACGAAGAAAGCTTTGGTACGGTGGTATCCTTGGGATCTATCTTCTCACAGGGAGCCCCAGTTACACCGGGGCCGTAACATCCCGTTAATCACAATTGGCGCTGGGGCACTTGCGCTGGCATCATACGCTGCAGGATGGCTTAGAAGACTAGCTCTTGCCTTGATTCCACAGTCTTCAATGAGACACGCCATGGCCACCTCAATTTCCCGAATCCTGGTGGCATTGTTACTAGTGTCAGCTCTAACGAGGGCAGAGCATGCAGGGCTGAATCTTCTCGTTCCATGGACGATCTTGTGGAACCAGGCTCCCAGGAGCTCCTCTGGGAGGTAAAACTTCTTGCTGACATCTTATCTTTCACAGCCGCTCGCCACGTCTCATAGATTTTCGCATCATACCCTGCGAAGCAAACAATAGTCTTGGACTAGTTAATCTCATGGCCACTGGCAATCTTATTGCCAAAATTTGTATCGAAAAAATCGCTTGGAGGTAGTATGGTTGTTCTGCAGGAGATTGAACCTTCACGGTCATTTTTACCATTCTCTTCTTTTTTGCCATTCGGCGGGTGGTCGTACTCCAGGTTGTTATTACATGCCATGTTGTCTGAATTGATGAGAATGTTGGTATTGTGAGCATTGTGTATGTAGCGCGTGAACCGATACAAAGGTTAATATTATGGGAGTTGCGTAAGTAGTAAGTATTCTTTCGGTATGAGACTTGTTCGGTTAAGATCTTTTTGTTCTATATATCAGAGTTCCTGATGTTGTAGATATCTTGAAAATCTTTCCAGAATTTTTCCAAATTTGGGCGCCGAACATGTTCTGGGCCCTTACCAGATGTTAGTTGTAAAATAGAACCGCTAATACACATCAACATAGAAACTGGATCACATATCTTTGAGCACAGATGTAACCTGGTATCCGGAAGGAAACACAGTTGATCTCAGATGACATATTGTTGCCATGCGCTTAACCACTACGACTGCCATATTCACTAAACCTATCAGCGCCCCAAATGCATGGCCCCACATCATGTCCAGATAGGCAAATGCAAACATCACTTATCTCACGGTATGCAAAGGATTCTGAAAAGTTACTTTTCCAACTCCGGCAATGTCAACCAAGTGTTCATTTTATCGCCGCAAATACGTATGTGCAGGTCCGTTTGAGAAACATCTCGGAATGGCTTATCCAGATTTGTGCGGTCTTCTCTCGTCTTGCTAACAGCGTCCTCCTCCCGGCGATCATACACAACACATGAAACAAAATCAATTTCTCTAGGATGTGGAGAGCCGCGAGAAGAATCAGGCAGATTCCGACTATAAATCAGACCTAGATTCTGGCAGTTACTAATCTAATTCACAGAGCGAGGTTGCGCCTGTGTCTGATATGGAAGAGCCGAGTTTTATCACAACGACTTCAGTGCCTAGTGAACCAACCCACTATCCAGGTGCTGGAGAATTTATTGAAGAGAAGAACGGGTTTTATGAAGAATACAAAAGTCTATGCGAGGACCCATGGGCATCATTTGCCAATGAGCTCGGTTCCAAACTAGTATCTTGGTTCATAGAAGGTAAGGTATCTAAGGGGTGGATCAATAAATACTTCGCAAGTGGCCTTAGCAATTCCATTAACCTTGGCTATCGATCAATAACTACAGATGAGAAACACCTTAGTGAGTTGGATTCATCTGGTCTTCATCTATGATAGTTTGAGGACCAAGTATATGACAGTGCGAGAATATTACCGTTCTTCTATGGTGACATTCAAGACTGTGTTCGGTCTTTCCTCGGTCAGATTGTATAACAAGATGATTTTGTTTACGTACTGCGACGTGAATACGATGCTCATAGTAAAATGGTATATGCAGAAATGCATACAGCGGACTGGTGGTAGAAAGTTCAAGTATAGCGTCAAACAGCTTATCTACTCCTGACTTACGAAAACACATTCTAAGTTATCATCAGCAAAAATTATTTTTGCATCTGATGCATGGGCTAAACCTCCGGACACACCTGGCATAGCTCTTGCATGCTGTACGTCATGTGCATCCAGAGTCGCATTGCCAGGTCCACTGGCGTCCTGTGTATTCTGGTGTGAGTTGCGACACAATTTTGTGTTCCAAGTATCTTGACTTCGCATCGCTACGCTATTTTGCATCAGGTGAGTCTTGCCCAGTCACCTTTACGTCTTGTTGATGTTACGGGTAACCAACTCAGAGCTCAGTAGAGTAAGGTTAAGCGATTAAGCGCTTGATAACGGAGTTGTGTCAGGAAGGCGTCGTAAATTTTATCGCTAATACTCGATTCGCTAAAACTACTAGGAGTATGAAGTGTAGGTAATAACTTGTTATATTGATAAGATCTCTTCTCTGTTGCTATCTGTCTAATAGCTGGGGAGGAACTCTTATATTTATATCCCGCGTGAGTTTCCGCGGCCGGTACATCTAATACCTATGCTAACTAAGTACCTCCGCAACACCTAGTATTTTTTCGTCTTATCAATCTTAAGTGCGAACACTCGTAATCCCTGAATAATTCCTTGCTTCTGATCATTTGGGTTATTTTACTTCGTCTTCCTGAGGGTGTGCAAGACTCAGCCAGTCAAAAGTAAACGATGCCCTTGCCATAGGAACTTTAGTCTGAGTATGCCACCCAAATGCAAACATACCAGTCTTTCCTCTGTTATTGAGGTGATCAGTCTCAATTTCAGACAACGGTGACAACACAGAGGCATGACTGCATTATCTTTACATAGAGTCGGTAGGCTTAGTGCTCCATCGCTTCTTTGATTTGCCTAGCGAGAATGGGCTTGCAGCTACATCTTCTTAACTCCCGTCTGTTTTTAGCAGACCTATGACTTAATTGTAGCCGGTCAACGTGAAGCATTATTGTTTTCTGATTTGGTAGGCTTTTCTGCTCACGCAGATATCTTATGTATCATATACTGGATTCCAGTTGTATGAGCTGTGCACACTACACTTCTCATATATCCTGCGAACAGCTTCCGGTCGCACAGACGGCGACAACGTATACGGTGTTATGGGGATGCTGCCAATTTCGCGAATTTTGCTGGTAACTGGCAACTTCACACCGTACTGCAGGCGACGTCCGGGCCCTACATCGGGGCCAGAGGGGGCTGTTGGGAATTCATATGCCTAACAGTTGACACTTCCTATATGACAACACCTGAACAACATTCTAAGTGCGTCTTTGTTTGAATTTCCACTCCAGATGATCAGATCTCTACCTCATGTCTTTCTCACATCATGAGACTTGTTTCTGGTCTTCTACCTTTTGGGTAAGAGCCCGGTGTCCTATTTATTGCCATCTGGTGTCTGGTTTGCCTTGACTACTCTTCCAAGGTCAAGACTCTATTTCACCAACTCCACAAGTTACTCTCTCTTCTGGATGTCCTCACTTCGGCGTCATGGCTCCGCGGTCTGCTGACATCCCAAGCTCATTTCCTAATCTCAGTAAAGTCGCAGGATGTGGTGGAAATTGATCATCCTCTAGTTCTCAACACACAATCCATTCCTCGGATGTTGCATGTCCGTGCTAGCATGTATTGGCCATCTGTTCCCAGTGAGCACTTCCGTGCTCATTATGTCATTGGATCTTACGATCCCTTGATCATTAATGCCCTCAATTATTACAACTCTATTATTGCTATATCTCATTTGCTATACAGTAATATTGTCTGCTTCATGTGCTTCTCGTCGGCAGTTAGCATTCTATCCAAGGTTCCTACGAGTTGTGTGGCGATTAGCCAAAGGTCGACACATATTACTAGTTTCCGTGATTAGGGCGTTTGTCAGTAAATATCATTGATAGTCCTCAATCAATCCCCCTGTTGGCGAGCCATTGTTCATCACCTACAGGGATAAGGTAGGCAAGGATGAGAATTGTACCAATGTCGACAATGGCAAACCTTGGCGCATCCACCCTGAGTTGGACCATGACAAGATCATAGAACTCTGATGGGCATTTAGAGTTAAGAGCATTGAAGATCTCAATACACGCAAGTCGGTAGACTTTTCCGCGGTCTCTTTTGTCTCACAGCTTTAAGAGCACTACGAGCTTGCCTGGAAGCTGGCCCCGTTGTGCGCCATACATTTGTTCCCCACCAATCTGCACCCAAACCCAATCATTAGAACATTGCCTGGTTCTGGAAGAGGCCAGTGCCTGTAGATTGTGCCCCGTCGATGTCGTAAACATTGTTTTGCAGGAATGCTACGCCCTGGACTTCAAGGTACTTCATCAGCTCGACTTGAAGCCGTTGAATTATTGCAGGGTTCTCCATAATTTATCGATATATGGCATGGCTCTGATGACTATGTCTAATCAATTCGTCACTCATCGTCACACATGAGATGTCCAAGACCTTGCTAATATTGAGAAGGTTTGTACCTTCGAGATGTTGTCCATTCAATTGATTCCGGCATGTTTGGGGCTCAGATTCACTGCTTGGGGTGTCCACAATTGGAGTAATGTCCCGCGGGATTTGGACCTCATGACATCGAACAGAATCCAGGTTCAGTAGTCTCATTCGGATCACGTGATGCCCCCCATAGCTGCGTAAGAACTGTCATGTGGCATCATTTTTATTCTAATGTCTCCATCCGTCCTTGATTTGCTCCTTGTATGCGAGATTACCAAACTAAGTAGAGTAAATAGGAATGTTGCCAAACTGTTATATATGATGGCAAAAGTGATGCAGCAGATTCATCTTCATTAAGTTGAAATTAGATTCCGCAGTGATCAATTCCAAGCATCGGTCATTCTCTTCTTCTCAATCCTGTGTTATCACACAGAATCACTTTACGCCAGTGAGTGTTTGATTCACATCCACTGGCATTCTCTGTTGTCATAGCTCCATCTACTGGTGGTCAACCTTCGCAAGTGTCCGTTTAGATTCCCGAAACTCCAGGAAGATATTCTTCATCGTGTGAAACCAATCGAGATATTGCTCCATGTAGCCTATGGTTTCACTCTCATAAATACAGTACTACACTATCAAACTAAAATTGTGTAGTGATCAGACATAGGCAAGAGCACATTTGAAAGGTAGCACTCGAGTGCTGTCTGTCTGTCTTAATGCTACTGCGAGAACTCCTCAATGACCTTGCCCCAGGTTTATCATCTCCTTTCCTTTTCATTACGCGACCTCACAGTAAGCTTTCTTGGGGAGGAAGAATCCCACATGTGGTGGTAGGACCTTTCGGGCATCATCAAACACCTTAAGCCATGCATGTTACTTGAGAAATACTTGAACCCAATCCATCATGTGCTTGAATAGTACAAGGTAAGCGGTATGCAGTGAATTTGGCTTTTGCAGATCAGAGGCCCTCCCGTACTGAAGGCCATGAAACACATCATGCGCGATGTTGACGCCTAAAGCGTCAAACATGGTTTGGACAACTTGTGTGTGGAACTCTGCTGACTGATCCTGAATTCCCTGTCCTAGAGACTCTTATCTCGCGTAATCTCTGGTGGGACATACGTTCTCCGTGTAAGACCCTGCTTTCCTTATTGAGTAACCACAAGTGACTTAAGCAAAATTCGTTTAACCCCAACTCCGGTTATCACATTTGAAGTACATGACCCCACTATTATAGAGTTATTGGGCATTCGATTCTCAGAGGATATGACTTTTGGTGTATGACTTCCAGTGTGTCATTTTGACTATAGTGCCCCGGACATATGGCTTTGGGCGTATGGTTTTGAGTGTGTGGTTTTGGGCATAGGTTTTTGGCATATGGTTTTGGGCATATGGCTTTGGGCATACGGTTTTCAGTGCATGAGTGAATGACCTCATACCACCTAACTAGCTTGGATACTGGCAGAGCTAGTTTCACTATTTATTAAATTACTTCATATATACACAGGACTAAAGAGAAACAACTATCTACACGTCCAAGTTCCCATGTGATTTCTGCCACCATTCTGGCATTCTACCAAATTTCCACAATGGCTTCCCCATCCTCTCCACGTATGCATCATGTACCACCTAGTGTGTAAAGTAGACTACATTAAAGCAATGGCCCACGAAACCTCTTATATAATACTTCACTATATATGAGCGTATAAAAATAACGGAGCCTAGATGGTATATGGCAGTAACACATGTAGTTGATAACAGAAATGTCTAGTACCAGGGGGACAATCAATCTTAACTCCCAGCTCTGGAAAGCAGGCATCGCCTCCTTTAAAATCTCCCAATACAACAACCGTATACCATCCATGGCATACCTCTCCCACATCCTTGTGGTTATTGTTATTTGTATCAATGACCCGTGAACGTGGAGTCTGTATCCCAACTGCGTCATCAATATTGTCTGCTCTTCCATCACATAGAGTCCCGTAGATGGCCTGGTATTTGGAATACTCTTCAGGGAGAAAAGCATGAAATAAAATCTCCACAGTTTGAGTCAAGGGCAGAAGCTTTTGGGCAAATACTCTCCCTGCTTCAAAAGCTGGTTTCGTGTTATAAGATAGCACTGGTCCTGGCCCAATTTTGATCTTCTTGGTTGCTTTTCCATTTCTGGTACAAACAAGTGGTGTCCAATAATACAGCCTCTCATTCTTAAAGTTCTGTTAGCATTATGCTTGGTGCTTGCGTTCCCCCCTGGGTGGCTGAGGGTTGTAGCATTCTTCGTATAGTTGTCAGCGGCATCAGTATCTTGAATGTTCAGTATCTTGTCTGGTTTGTAGGGTTCCCGTGTGCCCATTACACCATCCTGGGTATAATCTGCCACTAAATTCCTGCAAGCAACATATTCGTAGACCATTGGTTCAATTTGAGGAAATAGCCAACTCGCCTTTTTGTTCCCAGCTTTTACTCCACATGGAGTGCCATGTCTAGTCATAATTTAACCACCGTGTAAGCTTATTTACAACCACAAGTATCATTGATTACTTACCTGTCCCTTATTATCATAATGGTGCTCTTGAAGAGTTGCAGTTTTGGCTCGTTGTCCTCCTCAAAGTTGTCTCCGAAGTTGGAGTCTGGCTGATATTTAGATCTTGAATGGATTGCATTCAGGACATCAAAATCAGCACATTGATGATATGTTACTTGATGTTGGGGTTTAAACAAGATCTGGCAAATATTCCATTGTATGCTGTATAGTATCTTGACGTTAAGCCACAGGATAGGTAGCCAGGTATCAAATATAATCGATAAAGAGATTAGTCTATGCTTTCAATGTATGAATAGAACTTTATTGAATACCTATGTATGATATCTTATGTTTCGCTGTGCTTGAATTTGGAAGATGTTCACCCACATCAATGTTCATAGTGGTCTCCTGAACCTGCTTCCCCTTGTTTCTTTGACGTTCCTGCTTCCATTTCTTCCTTGTGGTCCCCTTTTCCTTCTCTTTGGATAACCTGCTCATAGTCTTCTTGAACCACCCAAACTCACCCAAAGCAAGGTTCCTTCCACCTCAAAGTAGAATAAAATAATGAGCATTGGGTATAGAACAATAGCGATGGTATATCTGGAGGGTAGTACAGGGGTTCTTTGCGTCATGTTCTCGTACTCATATGCTGTTCGCCACACCATGTGCGACTACCCACAGTTGCATTTGTTGGGGATGTGGGAACTAGAGAGGAATGCACACAAATAGAAAAATAGTAGAATAGGAAATAGGGGCTGTACAAGAGCAGTTAGGGAACAGATCACATGATGGATAGAAACCGTAGCAACTAACCTCCTGGTTAGTGTGTATTATCTACATCATAATTTTTCTATTTATAATATCTTTTACAATTATTTCAGCGTATGATTTCCTGGGCGTACGATTTTGGGCATATGAAATATACATATAATTCTGTGCGCATGATTCTTCCATTACTACTTTTTTTTTTTTTTTTTTTTTTTT
>QLOI01002406.1:0-15727 GCA_003313605.1 Tuber umbilicatum | reverse complement strand
CGTTTGATACTTAGTTTGTTTTACTTGTTGTTTTAAGTATCATTTGATACTTAGTTTGTTTTACTTGTTGTTTTAAGTATCGTTTGATACTTAGTTTGTTTTACTTGCTGTTTTAAGTATCGTTTGATACTTAGTTTGTTGGTGTTCAACGAGCAGGAGACATGTATTTAAACACCGAGCAAGTCCGGCTTTGGAAGAGCAGACTTCGACAGATAGTATTCAGAATATACTCGGTTGAACAGTTACTTCTTTATTGCGATCATAAAGACTCTATCTAGTTACAACCACCTCGAAGCCTCCGTTAGGCGCTCATTATATCAACTCTTTTGTACCTTGGCCGCCTACCGAGAACCTTATCAAACACCTGTCTCAGCCCCGGCCCAGACAGGTTACACTGTCAGAAAACTCTCAAGTTGTATAAAAACTAACTTCCAAAAGCAACCATTCCCCTGCCACGAACCAATAAAACCGCCACAAGAATGCCTTGAAATCCTAAAGAAACAACCCGACAGTGAACCGCCAAAACCAACAAACGAAAAAACAGCCCCCCAGATCCCACACTAGTGGTGCCCACAACCTTGAATCAGAACTGGCCAGAACTAAGGACGCTAGATATACCGAAAAGGAGGTGCCAGCAGAAGGCAAGAGAGCAGCAGACCAATGCAGGCAGCAGAGGCGTGTGGCAGGCTGAATCAGGGGCCCCAGCCCCCTTGGCAAGCAAGATGAGCGGCAGTATGATGCCAGTGGGGTATGAAAGGAGGCAGTAGGGTGCCAGCCGGCAGCAGTTGTTTAGAGTGCAAGCCTGGTGGTGGAGGAAGGTAGTAGGGTACCAGCCAGAGGATCCCAAGGCCAGGCGGGCCGGCGAAGGGATGGAGGAACCGTGTAGAAGTGACGGAACTCAGGTGGAGGAGGAGGGGGGGCAGTAGGGTGCCAGCCGATCCTGTGGGGGAGGGGAGAGGAGGGGTAGACCCAGGCTAGACCCAACTAGCAGAAACATGTTTGTGTCCTTCTAGGAGGTTCCCAAAACCCCCTCACACATCCAGATGTATTACCGCATTTCTCATGTAGTCCCTTTATTCTCTGAGAGGAAGTGTCGCTTTGTAGGTGGGATACCACCACCAGGATGTGTGAAGAAAAGAGAAGTGGCGAAATCGACGGTGGTCTGTTGAGGAGACTCCCGGAGAAGAATCCATCGTAATCGCTTATCGTAAATTGTATTTCCAGCTGTCTGAAGAATCAAGAATGGGTATACCCGACCGTGCAAATGTTTAGTGAGATGTCAAACAAAAGCTGGGAAGTGAGGTAAAACAACATCCTGAGATGCTGAGATGGGGTAGGAGGAGCGGTCTTGTGGGTAGACCGCATGGGAGAACAGTAAGGATGATGCCCGAAGGTAAGGAGGTGGTAAATGTGATGGCCAACACCCCCCAAGGGGGAGGGTGCTGAACTCGAAAATCGGTGATAGTTTCGCTGGTGTTGGGTCATTCCCGATTAGGAAATAAATTTCAATAACCAGAGTGGTAATGGAGACGGAGGATGCCAGAGCCTAGCTCCTGTTTCCTTTTTTTTTTTTTTCCATCATATGTTTATTGATTCTGGTCTAAAAATGTATATGCAGCTCGTGCAATGGCATACAAAAAGCCTTAATTCCAACGCAGTAACAAAGGGAACAAAAACATGACTCAAATAATGCAACCAATCCTTCAAAGCAGGAAAATACACTCCCTAGCATCGCTAACGATGACTAACATAAAAAGTGAAGCAACCTCAGCTCGAAATGTAACGACCCTGCTGGATCTTACAGTAGACTTAGTCTTATCCCATGCTGGAGCCCGGAAGGGTTACGGTTAGACCAGTCAAGTAACTCTATCAAAGGTTTACCATGTGGACTAAGCAAATGGTAATGCTTAGACTGCAAATGAGAAAAGGTATACTGGGTAGGAAGGGAAAGTCGACGCTGTGAGTTCGGAAGGTCTCCGAGTGTTCCGGCAAGTTACCCTACCTAAGGCAGGAAGTTACCATACCTTAGGGAGTATTGTTACCCTACCTTGGCAAAGAGGTTACCCTACTTTTGGATAGGAGTTACCCTACCTTGAGCGTAAAAGGTTACGCGAAGTTTCAGGAAAAGTCATAGGATAGTTTGTTACGCAAGATTATGTAGGAGGTTCGAATCTGGGCTCAATCGGGTAATCCGTTGTTCCGCTACGAACTGAAGAAAATCTTGCCCCAGGCGAACATTGAGAAATCTGAGTCCAACACCCCCCTCTGGCCCCGATGTACAGACAATGCGTCATGGGCTAACTGAAGGGAAGTTGCTGGTTTACTAGTAAAAGCCTATGATTGAAGACGGCAGCATAATACCGTATACATTGTAGCCGTCCTTCCGACCGAAAGCTGTTCGCAGGATATATGAGGGGTCATGGGGCGATCGAATGGTTACACAAGAAGTCATCCTTGAGTGTATACACCACTGATCCTTATAAGCCGACGGTGGTAGGTACGTAAGGTATACCGGAAGCCCAGGAGGCCTTCGGTTAAGTGGTAGACCTTCGACTCCCGTATGTCTACAAAAGAGTGTAAGATGTCTGGAGGTTGTTAGCGAGCTCTAGATCGTAGTAGTCTTATCTTGACAGAGGTGCTTATCGTCAGTGGCTACGGGTAGTGCCCGTATAAGCCAATGGCTTAAGTATCTCATCACGGGAGTCCGTAGACCAAGCTATCGTGTCAAAGACAGTAGAAGACAGTAGACTTGTAAAACGAAATGGCACCATTGAATGGTTGTCTACGAGACTTGCATAGACAAATATGAATGGGACAGTGAGTTCGATACTAGACTAGCTTATCAGTAACCTGTTAGTTCGCCACTAACAGGACAACGATGTGAAGAGTTTTTCTCCTGCAGTTGATCGCATGTATCAGGATACTGGATGAACACTTCACGTCGGATAATGAACTAGCAGAGCCTGCTGACATTCGGTAGAATGTTAGCCCTAGGCCCTGAGGAGATGGGCATACTCGCGATGGTGGTGAGCTTAGGAGTGATGAAGAGGAGCTGGCAATATAATTCTACTTAAGTATATGCGAGACCTCTTCTCCTAAGACAATCAACTATCATCTCGAGAACTTATTTGAGTAAAGCTGCAGCTTAACAATATTAAGTTTCACCGTTAAGGTTTTTCTCTCTTACATATTTGTTCTTCATTTTGCGTACGAAGAAAGCATCCGTACAGCTGCATCCTTGGGATCCATCTTCCCATAGGGAGCTCCCATTACAGTATATCGTTATACGAACTTTTCGCTTAACTCATTCTCTCCTGATCAATTGATTGACCATTGTTGTTACTATCCTTCGAGTACGAGTCGCTTGTCTGGTACAAGTAGCATTTGGTGGAAACGAAGATGTCTGCCAACCTTGGCAGTGTTGACCGTGCTGTGCAACGGGCCCATGACCCCCGTTTACGAGCGTCGGTTTTTGCAGACCTATGTGGTCTTGAATGGCCTGCTATGCCAACACTTATTGAGGGGGCTCCGATTGACATTCCTGCAGAATGTTGAAACTTTGTCGTTGCCGACGCCAATCTTTTATTTCGTTCCTTTACACAGACCCCTCTTAAGGCTGGAGCTACTGCTGATTGCCTTGAGGTGTTCACGTTTGCAGAGTTTACCCGTCAGTTCATCGAGCCTTACCTTCTTCATGAAGTAGGCCAGCAGATCATGGAGGGGGAAACTCAGATACGATATTGGAACGCAGAATCTCAGCGTATCTTTCAGCAAGAAATTGTTGATGCGGCTGCCAACTGGATGCGAGGACAACAGAGGTGCTTCAAGCAACTAGTTGCCAACCAGCAAGCCATTAACAATGGAGTCCATGCCTTAGAGAGGGCAGTCAAGGAAGATCACGAGATAGATGCGCAAAACGATGACATCATGACTGTCACACCTCCGATGCCGAAGGAACCTAGACTACACTTCGCGGAGCTTTTGACGCAGATTCTGCAATACCCGGAATATCAAGAGATGTTAATGGAGGCAGGGGTTGTTTTGACTTCAGGCCAAAGCCAAAGGGCACTCTCAGCTGAGCCCTCGCTTCACCCCTTTGTTGAGCAAGTGGCAGTAGCTTTGTGGTTGACTATGACTAGGAAATGCTCCACTAGAACTCCCAGTCCGGCTATGGGTTCTAAGCCCTCCAGAGTTGGGAAACAGCGAAAGACTCCGCCAGCAACTAGTGGTAATCCACCTAAGCCACGTGCTCCAAAGACCAACCCTACTGTCCAAGTTATTCCCCCTCCAGTTCCAGGAAGTGATGATGCACCATCACTGATCACACCGAAGCCCACATGGGCACCTCCACCATTGACTCCTGCGGCGCCAGTCAAGCCAATCGGAGTGGGCCTATTCGGCTCAACGGGCTGTGATTTGTTCCCTCCACCACGTTCAGTAGAGGTATATCCGGCCTTCACTCCGGAGCGACCACACACCTCGGGTGGCTTTGCTGGTTTTCAGCAAGTAACACCAAGGACGGGGCCTCGTGAATGTCAATGTCGCATAGACCACCTCTCACTGGAGGGTCGGTTTCGGTATCAGCATTACTTTCCTTGTACCAGGCGTCGTGACGAGCCTGTAGTACGCCCAGATCATTCTTCAGAGACTCCCGCACCACAGCCACCCGCCCCACCTCCTCAACCAAGACCACCCAAGTGTCGGTCTTGTAGGCGAAGAGGACATGTGGGACCACCGAGTGATTCTGACTCTTGCGAGGCCTTCGTGGAATATCTGTGGGGTTCAGGTATGGGAACGGCGAACGATACGCCTAGTACCCCGATACTTCCTCCTCCACCCGAGAACCCTGAACAACCTCCAGGTGGTAACACCCAAGCTGGAGATCAGGGGGGTGATGAGGAATCCTTTAATGGATATAATCGCCCTGGGGAGACCCACAGCAGAAATACTGGTAGCAATGGTGGTGGGAATGCTCCCCCACCTGGTGGAAACATTGGCACTGGGGGGAATACGGGTGATTCCAGTTCCTCTGATAGCTCCGACGATGATGCCAACTCCCTACCTGATTCTTACACCATTCTTAGGACGGCGAAAGCCTAACTGGAATGAGGCCAAGAACAGGAGATATGACCGTCGGTTAGCTAGGTTAGCTGCCTTCCTTGGAACAACAAGTAGGCAATCCTCTCTTAACACCAGTGGGCCCTCTGCTTCGGCAAAGCCCAAGAAGCCGGAAATGTTAAGTAACATAACGGCTTTCAAAGTAGACACTACCGACACAAAACGGTTTCTCATGGACATTGAAGTCCAATTCACTAATTTCAAGAAGTCCGGTTTGGACGATATGGATATGATTGGCTTGGTCGTCCCACTCTTGGAGAATGCAGCCAAGAACTGGTATTTGGGTATCCATCGTTACATCAGTGAGGATGAAGCGATACGGATGGGTATCATCTTCAACCCTGACAATGAGCTGCGAACCTGGGCAGGATTCCGTGCTCGGCTTGAAACCAGTTTTGGCGGGCATGAAGATCATGATCGCAATCTTGTTGAATGGATGTGTTTGTCTATGAAGCCTGAGAGGGTTGACAAGTACCTCGATAAAGTAGTTGACCTCGCGGCCAGCCTTGAATACACCAATTCAAAGCAAATAATAGATAAAGTTCGGATAGGGATAGCTTCTGAGTTGCGAAACGCATGGGCGTTAAAGCAACCACTTTCTACCGAAGCCGGTGCATATATCAATCTACTTCGTAAAGTCGGCCATACCCTTCAAGATAACGCTAACTTTGGTAAAACGGTTGCCAAGGACCATGGTGGTTCAAGCAATGACAAGGCTAGCGATAAGGGCTCTTCCTCAAACAAGCAGCGGAAAAAGGAGAAGGGTTCGGGTAAGTCAAAATCCCAACCCTCCCAGACAAATAAGACCCCTAAGGTTGGGGAATCCGCGTATGCCATCGCTCATAAGGGCATTCCAGATAACCTAACTGAAAAACAGCGCAAGTCTAGGCAGTGCTCTAAATGTGGGCAGCCTGGCCACTTCTGGCGGAAATGCACCTTGTCCTCCCCTGTTGTGCACTCAGCAAAGAGAAAAAATAAGCGGTCGGCTAATGAGGCAGGCCTTCAAGAGGCTCAGGCTAGTAAAGTTAAATGCATTGAAGCTGCTCCTTCTTCAGCTGGTGATAAGAAACTCCTCAAAGTACGTCAAGCCTCCCCACAGATTATGGAGGTTGATACGGAGGAATCGGACTAAGGTAAGTCTGTCATCAAGGGCAAACTAAATTACTAGAAACTAATGAGCTTCTAGGTAAAGGAAGGGGTTGATCTTGGATTACCGGGAACAAAGCGAGATGAGTAGTTACCCGCAACTAAGACAATGCTGAGTTAACCCTGACAGGTTAAATCCGGGGTGGAATCTTGGTTATGTTAGATGTTCAGGGTCGCGTTTCTTTTATTTCTTCTGTCATGGGTTTTCCTTTTCGAATCAAGGTTATTTGGTTTTCCTTATGGGTTCGTGTTGCTAGAAGAGTTTCCCTGGTTCTGTATTGTCTTTTGTTCTTAAACTTTACTACTTCAAGCAGGACTTGATTGAGCAATCAAAGTTGATTTCCAGTTTATGTGAGGAGGGTTTAATACCCGAAATCATGCAGGCGTGATAGTAAACATTTCTAGCCATTTAAATTATTGAATTTTTCACGACCCGTTGTGGCCGCCCTTGTGTCGAAAGGCAAGAGATACTACCACCATAATGGTTAATGAGTTGAGACCTACAAAGCGACTGAGGGTACAAGATCCTCCAAAACATACTAAGTCTATGCGAGTCAAGGTACGACTTCAATGGAAACAAGGAGCAAAAAAGAGTACTGCAGAGGCTACACTCTTATTAGATAGCGGTGCTACAGGCCTAGTCCTTAGTACTCGCTGGGTTAAGAAAGCCCAGATACCATATGTGCGAACCGCGGTGTCTTGTCCGATTTCAGATACTAGTGGTAATAACATACCCGGGTCAGGTACCCACTACACCAAGGAGGTAAAAATGCCAATTGGAGATCACGTGAATAAGATGTGATTTGAAGTCACTAACATGCGTAACTCAAAGTTTGACGGGTATTTACCAATGTCTTGGTTGAGGAACCATAATCCAGATATTGACTGGAAACAAGGTATTCTGACGTGAAGATCAGAATATTGTAAGGCACATTGTTTAGGTCCCAAAAGACGTCTACAATTTATAACCGAAGAGGAAATGTTAGCCGAAGTTGCTAGTTTAATTTACCTCTTGGAGATGGCACAGTTCACAGATGAGGGCGGAGGGGATATTAGGCTGAAGCTCCTGCCTTAGTATAAGGACTTTGGGGATATCTTTAGCCAACAGTGGATTGAATCCTTACCGGAGCATTCGAAGTATGATCACAAGATCGAGCTACTTCCCAATACAACTCCGCCGTTCGATCCGATTTATCCCTTATCAGAAAAGGAGCTTTAGGTCCTCTGTGAATATATCGATGAGATGCTACCTACGGGAAAGATAAGAAGGTCCAGCTCTCCTGCCGCTGCACCTATTCTTTCTGTACCAAAGCCAGATGGTACATTACGGTTATGTATAGACTACCATGGACTAAACAAGATAACGGTAAAGAACAGATACCCTCTACCGTTAATGAATGAGCTCCGAGACAGACTTGGGAAAGCACGGGTGTTCACTAAGTTGGACCTCAAGAATGGATACTACCTTCTGCGAATGGCGGAAGCAGAGGAATGGAAGACAGCATTCTGATGCTGGTATGAGTTATATGAATATACCGTGATGCCTTTTGGCTTATGCAATGCTCTGGCAACTTTCCAAGGCATGATCAATGAGGCCTTCAGGGACCTACTGGACGAAAGACTTATCGCCTATATGGATGATATATTGATCTACTCTGAGACAATGGAGCAGCATGTCTCCCTGGTCCGCAGGGTAATAAAAAGGCTTAGGAAAGCTCGCCTATGCGTTAGCAGAAAGAAATTGACCTTCCATCAGAGAGAGGTTGAATTTCTTGGATATAAGATATCAGATCGCGGAATATCCATGACCAAGGCAAAGGTAGCCGAACTCAAAAAATGGCTACCACCGAATAGTGTCCTTGAAGTCCAGACCTTTATGGGATTGGCAAACTTCTATCAAAGGTTTATTGAAGGGTTCAGCAAGATCGCGAAACCTCTCACTGACCTAACAAAGAAGGATGTAAAATTCCTGTAGCCTTTCATAGTAGAAAGTTCTCCCCAGCGGAGATAAATTATGATGTCCATGATAAGGAAATGACTGTAATTGTGGCAGCATTCAAGGAATGGGATCATTTACTGCGGTCAGTAGCGGATCAGATTACCATTTACACTGATCATAAGAACTTGGAATATTTTAACAGTACCAAGATTCTAAATCATAGGTAACATCTCGGGGCTGAGTACTTACAACCGTTCAACTTCGGGGTGGTATACCGTGAAGGAAGGTTGAATGAAAAGGCCGATGCACTGTCTAGGCGTAGGGACTACCGCCTTGAAGGGGGAGGTAATCCTCAATCAAATTCTATGCAAAGCTTTTTTCGCCCTGGGCAATGGGTAGTTCAACAGGAGCGGGACATCTTGCGATCACAGTTGTTGCAGGCATGCCAAGGATTCCGTTTACAATCCACATTCCTAGAGCGGCTCCAGGAGGTTGCATCAAAAGACAAGGAATATGGGAAGATCCTTGATTCGGTTAAGGAAGAAACCAAGGGGGTTGATCCTAACCTTACGATTAAGAAGGGCCTGCTCCTTTACAAGAACCATTGGTACATACCGGCGGATGAGGGGTTAAAAAGTACAATCATGGAGGCTGAACATGATTCTCGCTTAGCGGGACACTTTGGGACATATAAGACTATGGAAAGGGTTAGGGCAAACTTCTACTGGCCAAAGATGGATGATTATATCACACAATATGTTCTCACATGTGATATATGCCAGCACAGTAAAACTGCACGACACAAGAAGTTTGGACTACTTAAACCTATAGAGGTACTGCTACGACCATGGAAGGCGATTTCTATGGACTTTATTGTAGCATTACCGGAGTCAAAAGGGTATACGAAAATCTGGGTCATAGTAGACAGGTTCTCGAAGATGGCCCATTTTATACCTTTGGCAACGGAAGTACCTATAGATGACTTAGCTCTTATGTTCCTGAAGGAGGTTTGGCGTTTCCATGGTCTACCAGAGAGTATCATATCGGATCGTGATAGCTGATTCACCTCTAAGTTTTGGAGTAGCTTAAAGAAGTTGCTAAGAGTTAAGCTGAACATTTCCACGGCTTTCCACCCTGAAACTGATGGGCAAACTGAAAGGGTAAACCAGACTTTGGAGCAAATACATTCAGAGATATTGTTCCTACCAGCAGGACGACTGGGCAGAGCTACTTCTCTTGGCGGAAAATGCTTATAACACTTCAACGTCGGAATCAACTAAGGTGTCTCCCTTCGAGATCAATTATGGGTATAATCTAGAAACAAATTGGTCCGGGTCCGTATCAGAAAGTCAAGGTATACACCCAAGTAGCAAGCTATTAGTTAAGGACTGGGAAGAGACATGGATGGAAATTCGAGACACATTACATAAGGCTCAAGAGAGGCAACTGAAGTGGCATGATCAGAAAAGATTGCCAGCGCTGGAGTAGACTATGTTGGAGGATGTTAAGGCTGGTCGGGCCAAGAGGGCCGATCAAGTAATGTTGAATCGAAAAAAACATACGAACCATGCGACCGATGGAAAAACTTGATCATCATATGTTCCGACCATTTGTGGTCTTATGAAAGGTTTGTTCAGCAGCTTATGAAATTCAACTCCCCGAACATTGGGGTATACATCCAGTCTTCAACGTTGGCCTCTTAGAACCATATAGGGAGGACTCAACTGGCAGGCATACAGTAGAGGTACCCATTCCCGATATAATAGATAATGAGCCTAGTTATGTTATTGAAACCATCCTTAATTGCCGTTGGTATGGGGGAGCTCACCAGAAATACCCCAAGCGATTTGTCCAATACCTGGTGGCTGGGAAAGGCTATGTCCCCAGGATAACTCCTGGAAACCGTATGAGATGTTAGAGGGAACAGGCACACATACACTTGTAGATTTCCATAAACGATGCCCGTCGAAACCCATCGATCATAGGGTTGTAGACTGGGGAACTGGAAATAAACGAAAGTGCTAGAGGCCCAGTGCGGCCCTAGAGAAGAGAGGGGAGATGTAACGACCCTGCTGGATCTTATAGTAGACTTAGTCTTATCCCATGCCGGAGCCCAGAAGGGTTACGGTTAGGCTAGTCAAGTAACTCTGTCAAAGGGTTACCATGTGGACTAAGCAAATGGTAATGCTTAGACTGCGAACGAGAAAAGGTATACCGGGTAGGTAGGGAAAGTCGACGCTACGAGTTCGGAAGGTCTCTGAGAGTTCCGGCGAGTTACGCTACCTAAGGTAAGTAGTTACCCTAACTTAGGGAGCATAGTTACCCTACCTTGGCAAAGAGGTTACCCTACTTTTGGATAGGAGTTACCCAACCTTGAGCGTAAAAGGTTACGCGAAGTTTCAGAAAAAGTCATAGGATAGTTTGTTACGCAAGATTATATAGGAGGTTCGAATCTGGGCTTAATCGGGTAATCCGTTGTTGGGCTATGAACCGAAGAAAATCTTGCCCTTGGCAAACATTGAGAAATCTGAGTCGAACACCCCCCGCTGGCCCCGATGTACAGACAATGCGTCATGAGCCAACTGAAGGGAAGTTGCTGGTTTACTAGTAAAAGCCTATGATTGAAGACGGCAGCGTAATACCGTAGACGTTGTCGCCGTCCTTCCGACCGGAAGCTGTTCGCAGGATATATGAGGGGGCATGGGGCGATCGAATGGTTACACAAGAAGTCATTCCTGAATGTATACACCACTGATCTTTATAAGCCTACGGTGGTAGGTACATAAGGTATACCGGAAGCCCAGGAGGCCTCCGGTTAAGTCGTAGACCTTCGACACCTGTATGTCTCCCAAAGACTGTAAGATGTCTGGAGGTTGTTCGCGAGCTCTAGAACGTAGTAATCTTATCTTGACTGAGGTACTTATCGTCAGTGGCTACGGGTAGCGCCCGTATAAGCCAATGGCTTAAGTATCTTATCACGGGAGTCCCTAGACCAAGCTATCGTGTCAAAGACAGAAGAAGACAATAGGCTTGTAAAATGAAATGGCGCCATTGAGTTGTTGTCTACGAGACTTGCATAGACAAATATGAATGGGACAGTGAGTTCGATATTAGACTAGCTTATCAGTAACCTGTTAGTTCACCACTAACAGGACAACGATGGGAAGAGTTTTTCTCCTGCAGTTGATCGTATGTATCAGGATACTGCATGAACACATCACGTCGGATAATGATCTAGCAGAGCCTGCTGACATTCGGTAGAATGTTAGCCCGAGGCCCAGAGAAGATGGGCATACTCGCAATAGTGGTGAGCTTAGGAGTGATGGAGAGGAGCTGGCAATATAATTCTACTTAAGTATATACGAGACCACTTCTCCTAAGACAATCAACCATCCTCTCGAGAACTTATTTGTGTAAAGCTGCGGCTTACCCATATTTAAGTTTCTCCGCCAAGGTTTTTCTTTCTTTCGTATTTGTTCTTAATTCCGCGTACGAAGAAAGCTTTGGTACGGCCGCATCCTTGGGATCCATCTTCCCATAGGGAGCCCCCATTACAATAGGTCTGCAAGAACGGACGGGAGTTAGGGAGAGGTAGCTGCAAGCCTACTCTTGCGAGGCAAATCAACGAAGTGATGGAGCACTAAGCCTACCAACTCCACGTAAAGATAATGCAGTCATGCCTCTGTGTTGTCACTGTTGTCTGATATTGAGACTGATCACCTCAGTTACAGAGAAATGACCGGTATGTTCACAAATTGGGTGACATACTCAGACTAAGTTCATATGATAAAGGCATTATTTACTTCCAACTGGCAGAGTCTCGCACACCCTCAGGAAGACGAAGTAAAATAAGCCGAATGACCAGAAGTGGGGAATTATTCAGAGTCTACGAGTGTTCGCACTTAGGATTGATAAGACGAAAAACTAGTAGTTGCTGCGGAAGTACTTAGTTAGTATAGGTATTAGATGTACCGGCCGCGGATACTTACATGGGATATAAATATAAGAGTTCCTTCCCAGCTATTAGACAGACAGCAATGGAGAAGGGATCTTATCAATATAACAAGTTATTATCTACACTTCATACTCTTGGTAGTTTTAGCGAAACGAGTATTAGCAATTAAATTACAACTCCTTCCTGACAGTACTTTGTTATTGAACACTTAAACGCTTAACCTTTACTATACTGAACTCTGAGTTGGTTACCGGTAACAGTAGGATACCAGCCAAGAAGTGAAGCAATGATACCAGGTGCCATCAGGTGGAGAGATTGTTAGCAGGGTACCAGCCAATCCAACTCTGGTTGGGAGAAAGGAGGGCTGATCCAGGAGACTACACAACTGTCTGAGTCGTGTTCGTGTCTGTACTAGGCTGTCTCCTTTGTCAATACAGCAGGTGACTTACTGTGTCTCTCTTGTACTAGTTGTCCCTTTGTTCTATGAGAGATAGCATCACTTAGTGGATGGGATACCACTAACATGCTGTAAAGAGGGGAGAGTAGGGAAATCGACCGTAGCCTGCTAGAAAACCATATCCAAGGACCCTAGGGCTAGAGAGAAAGGAAGTCCTAAGATCCCTTGTGGCGAACTGTAGTCCCAGCTGTCTGCTGAGTGGAAAACCATAAAAGCTAACTCTATAAATGCTAAGCGAGGTGCCTAGCAACGTGGGTTAAGGTGAGGAGGACCAGTATCATGAAGAGTGCTGGAAGCAAGGATGGGAGGCAACAAGACCATCCAGGGGCCTGAAAACCTCAGAGGAAGTGGAGAGTAGATGGCCCGATGGCCAAAAGCAGTGGAGAGATAAAGTTCCTCTTCCCCCAAATGGGAGAGAAGAGGGGAAAAGTGGTGATAGTTCTCTTAGTGTTAAGGTGTTCGCAATTAGGAAATAATTCCAAACGGGAGGAAAATAAGAGTCGTAAAGGATGGTAATATAAAGTGAATGACTTGTAATAATATTATTCTTCTACCAGTAGTAATTATTTTATTCAACCTCATTGGTAAACTTGAATAGCTTTATGAAATAAAATAAAGTTGAAAATTATCCAGAATACGTGCATAGTGCAGGGTTTTCTTGAGGCACTAATAGTTACTAATGTTGAGCCGTAAAGTTGCCTATAGCTATAAAGTTACTATGATAAGCTACCAAGTTGTGTTGATCCATAAAGTTGTGTTGAGCTGTTAGGCACTCCTTGCTAGTGGTTGTGACTGCATGCCACAATCTTGGCACAATTAGTGTCTCCTCCGGGTATGATAACTCACTTGTTCCAGGAAGCCTTTAAAGTTCAGGATTCCTTTCTAACAGTTCTCTTCAAGCTAATTCTAATCCTCCACATCTCATACTTCTCCATGCTTTCAACTTGTCATGTTAATTGTGTTTTCCAAGATACTTTTCTCATCTCTCCTGCTTTTATCCACCCACTCATCTTACTTACTTTTATTCACCCACTCATTCCACTCACTTTTATCTATCCATACATCCTACTCATTACTTTAATAAGACTATCAAGATATGTAAAACCTTTAATCGTTCAAGTTGTTCAGTAAGATATGTTCAGTTATTAATTTTATAAAAGAGAATGATAGATAATTTTTTTACTGAGACTATTCCTTCAAAGCCTGAAGGCATGCAAGTTCTTTTCAATTTGGAAAAGGTAACCTTTATTGAAACAGTATATTTTCTAATAGCCATAGCAGACCAAGCTTACAATCAAAATCAAATTACTTTTATAACCATATATTTGATTTTCACTCCAAGCTTGGTCTACTATAGCTATTATAAAATATGCTTGGGGTGTTTTGAAAAATATAGTGTATTTCTATATTATAACATGCCAAACAGGGCCTCGATTCAAGTTTATAATTGGTTTGCTACATGCTAACAGATACCAAAAAAAAGGAGGTTATGATTTATCATATGGTCATTAATAATAAATTTATGAAGATCAAAGGTTGGATTAAGAAAATGATTAGGTCTGCTGGTGGAACGTTTGTGTTTGTGTTTGAATCAGTGGGTTCATCAGTGCACACTCGTTTTCTGAATTATTTCACTTACATTAATATTTACAGCTTGGATATAAAGTGATGCTCTATGACATCAATACAAACAAGGAAATAATGGCACAGATCAAAACAGTCCTCAGCAAATCAGAGCAAAAGACCAGGGCCCGCTGCGACAGCTTTGAACAGAAGACCTATGTACAAATAGAAAATTTCCAACTTTTGACCAAGACGGTAATTGACAACCTGGGGTGTTTGGTCGAAATGTTTACCAAAAACACTAGAAGTGCACTCTTATAGGGTGGAAATGATGATTGGTGCTGTTTTTTTTCTTTCTGTTTTTAGAGGCGATGGGAGGGCGTTCATTTTATATCTTCGTTATGGAGTACCAGATCCAAATAAATGGAGTCTTCTCAAAATCTTATTTAGGTTCTTCAATTTTCTATTTCTATTTTGTTAGTCATTGTCTCGGGGGGGTGGAGCCATCCATAGAAGCATAGTGCTGGGTTGTACTCGGACCATACTCTAGGAATAGCCATCACACCTTCCGCAGCCAGCCTCGCGTTCCCGGAGCCATGGAACGTGAGCCCCACTACAAATCAACTTTACATGCTTTGAGCAGTGATGATACTTGAAACAACGAGGGCAGCGACGATCTTTGGATGATGACTGGACGACAACGAGGCGCTGAGCGGTGGGACTGCAAACGACGATTGGTAAAGTGGCATAACGGTAAATGGATGACGAACGCGAACCATCATGAACCGTGAACGAGATGAGTGGTAGTAGGGCGGCAAACGGTAGAACTGCGGATGATAAAACGAACGGAACAATGGAGCTATGGGGTGGAGTAACGCTTAGGGGAACCTTCATGAGTGCCCAGAAACGAGTATAAGTTCGCCGCTTACCACAGGTTGTCGCCTTGTATGTTGCCATGGGTTTTGGGGTTGAAACTGACCATCAACAGGGTGCCAGCAGACACCGAGACAGAACATTACTGCAACATCCTAGTGAACCGTCGTCAAGGCTGGGAAACAGTTCTAGTCCTGTGCTGATGCAGGGAACCTCAACACCACCGGAGACCCCAACACCTGTCATGCGCAAGCGGAGATTCTCGGACCGTACGTTTGAGGAGTGGTGGTGGCCAGGAACCCCGACGTTATGGAGGGCCCCAACCGCGCCGGGGACCCCAACACCAGTCTCACGCAAGCGGCAATACCCTAAGTCTCTAGTTAAACCCCGTGGGGGTGCTGGAATGGGGGCCCGATGGCCAATCACAAATATTATCCGGCCGGGGCTGTATCGCAGTTACCCGTGAGCGCCTAGGATGAGCTCGGGATTGTATAGCTCAGCACCAGCAACCGGGAAGCCCAACGCCACCAAGGGCCCCAACACCGGTCTCGCGCAAGCGGCGATGCTTGGATATTCGGTTTGAGGAGTAGCGCCGGCCAGGAAACACAACATCACGTCGGTCCTAACACCACGCGGAGATTCTGGAGTTGAGGTTATGGGGGGTGGGCGATATGGG
>QLOI01002405.1:0-17416 GCA_003313605.1 Tuber umbilicatum | reverse complement strand
GGGGATGAGAAGGGCGGGGAGTGCCTGTCCAGTGGGAGGAAAAGAATGGAGAGGGGGCAGGAGATTTTGGGGGGCAAGTGTGTAAACATCCGGTCGTCCTGTAGACTAGTAATGTAGCTATCATAAAATAAAACTTGATTGAACCTCAAAATGAATCTTAGGCGGAGAGGTAATGTTTAAACCGGTTTCAAACGGCTAGAGCCTCCCGGCTAGGACCAACAGCTCATTGAAAAATTCGCTGTGAGGGTCTTCACCTGCTCACCCTGTAAAGGTCCTTGCATGTTCTGTGCTGTACGTATGATACTTGTGAATACGCGGAGTAACTCTTTTTTTCTCGACACTGATTACCCAGAATGTCTATGTACTCGAGTGCTGGTACAATTCTTAGGGTATCGCGGCTTTCCTCCAATACAACGCACAACATTGTGACAATGAGGCGCTGTGAGTTAGCATACTGCAGCTAGTTGATAGCATTGTTAGCCTTTATACTACTTATGGAGCCAGGTCCGGACAGGACATCGTGACAAACCGCTGGGAAAAAAGAAAAAAAATGAAGGAAAGGGGAAAACGGTGAAAAAAGAAAAGGGAAGAGGGGGAAGGGGAGGGGATAGGAGGAAGGAGAGAGGAGGGGGAAAAGATCAAAACCACCCTTCAGCAACACTTCTGCTGGAATTGTGAATGCTTACTTGCCGGTAGTGGGAAGCATCGCTAGTAAATTTACCGTCGACGAGTTTTTCCTCACAAAAGGGGCTGTCATCCAGGTCACCGATGGGCGTTTTACGAAACCTACTGGTGTCTTCTCCATTTCTTTCACAACAACTCTCCCGTTGGTGGGTTCTAGGGTGAATGGGGCGATTTCTCTCCTTACCTTTCTGCAGCTTCTTAGGTCGCGAGTTCTAATTGGAGCGTTGATGGAAGGCCAACCTGCCCTGACTGTGGCGGACGTCAAACTGGGGGGTGATTGAAAAAAATATGAGGGAAAGTGGCAGAGGAAGAAAATCCTCATCCCCTGTCCACTTACATACTCGTACGGACACTGTGCATCGGCGTCCTGGGTTTGTGGTTCTGTTCCGGGGCTGTTACTTCTCCTGCTGGTGTGCTTCCCTACACACTTCCCTCTCCTCTACCGTCCAAACTGGCCGCCTTGTTGTCTCTACCCTCACAACCCCCCCCATCCCCTCCTAAAACGTTCACACATCGCAACTCACGCCAACATCTCCCTTATTGTAACCATCCTCTCTCCTTGTCTGGAAACGAACGGACAGACCGCTATCTCTGTCATGTCGTCCTCTAACAACCCCTCGCCCTCTGTACACTTGCCCCCGACGATGACCAATTCTACTTCCTCCGTAACGGCCCCACCGCAAAACCCCTCGAGTAGTAACAGCAATACTCCTCGATCCTCGACTCCTACAACAACCCAGCCGCAGGCGTCCCAAAACATCTCTTCGCTGGTAGCAACAATACTCAAAACGTCCGGACGGGAGCCGCCGCCACTTGTGGGCTCGTCAACAACGATCATCGGCGATACCCTCTATGCATTTGGTGGTCGGTTGCTTTCACGAACAAAGCCTCAGCTAACATGCGATATGTATGCGCTCGATTTGATCACTCGATCATGGTCAAAACTAGAAACAAGGGGGGATATTCCAAGGCCGAGATATTTTCACAGTGTCTGTGCGTTAGGGGGCACGAAGCTAGTCTGTTTCGGTGGCATGTCGCCTGCGGCCACCAGTCCTCCACAAACCAAGGGAACCAGTAGTACGAATGGGAATACCGCTACTTCCCCCGGAGGGGACTCACAGAATGATGTTATGGTCATGTCGGATATACACATCTACGATATTCCTTCGCAAACATGGACTTATATACCTACATCAAACCCACCCGAGGGGCGATATGCCCATTGTGCAACCATACTCCCAACAAGTGCAACTTTCACCTCCACAAACAGCGTAGCCGCGCCGGTCGTTGGGGGCCTTGGGCTTGAAGGCTCTGGTGGTGCGGAAATGGTGATTGTGGGCGGTCAAGATTCTGCGAACCATTATATCGAGGAGATCAACGTTTTCAATCTTCGGTCCTTGAAATGGACATCCACGACACCGTTGGATAGGTCCTGCGGGGCATATAGGTCAGTTGTTGCACCGTTGGGTCGGGGGTTGACTGCATCATCAATCGGAGCGGGACGCAATAGTCCATACATGGGTCCGGAGGAAAATCCGTCCTTTCCCGCCCCTGCGAATGGCCAATCTACTTCTCAGGCTTTGCTGAGTGAGACCAATGCTATGCTGATCTACTCAAATTATAACTTTCTGGATGTCAAACTTGAGTTACAGATCCGACTACCGGATGGCTCCCTTACCGAGAGGCCCATGAACGGGCAATTCTCACCACCCGGTCTCCGGTTTCCCAATGGTGGGGTTCTGGATAACCATTTTGTCGTCAGTGGCACATACCTGACGAGTAGCAAGCAGGAGTACGCCCTTTGGGCCTTGGATCTGCGGACACTTATTTGGTCACGTATTGATGCGGGCCAAGCATTTGCCCAGGGGTCATGGAATAGGGGAATTCTATGGAGTAAACGTAATGCCTTTTTGATATTGGGGAATAAGAATCGGTCTCTGGTAGAGGATTATAATCATCGCCGGATTAATTTCTCTCATCTATGCATGGTTGAATTAGAAGCATTTGGCCTCTATGAGAATCCAAGAATGAACTCTTGCCCAGCCCTGCAACGCTCTTGCTCTGTTGCGGCGCAGGAGCTCGGTAGGATGGTACTTGGCATGAAAGAAATGGCTGATATGGAATTTCTCGCTGTCGGTGGTGAGCGTGTTCCTGTCAATTCGCGAATTGTAGCTCGCCGCTGGGGGCCATACTTCCTTGGGCTGCTGAACACATCGAATAAAGAACTTCCTTCGCCGACAGGGAGGAACCACAATTCAGCCGCTACAATAACGCAACTTTCCCAGTCGGCTCAAAGGTCAGAAACACACCCTCCCACAACCGCGCAGTTCAATCCATTGGATCGCCCACGAACTTTATATCTGCCGCACACCCTCCAGACATTAGTTACCCTTGTTCACTACCTCTATACATCTACCCTTCCTCCACCAAACCACCCTCAGTCATCCCCACAAATCCTCTGTTCCCTCCTACAAATCGCCCAACCATACCAGGTAGAAGGTCTCTTAGAAGCTGTGGTCGAGCGTCTCCACCAAGTCCTTGATGGTAGGAACGCCGCAGCAGTCTTCAATGCTGCAGCCATGGCCGCTGGCGGCGGCAATGGTGGAAAGCGTGAGCCAGTGGAAAACCTTGGTGGCACGGGTGACGAATGGAGAGGTGGAGTTAGTAGTGTGATCGGTCTGCAAAAACGAGGTCTAAGAGGCCTGATGGAGGGAAGGCGAATGCGAGAAAGGGGAAGGAGCATGGGATCAACTGGGGCTGGAACAAAGTCCTCCGACGCACCGATGAATCAAGGGACTTTCGGCGTTGGAGTTGGAGCCTCCTAACTCGGGTGTGACGGTTGTGTTTACTTTTTTTTCGGATTTGTTTGATGGCGGGTATAGATGGGTTTTGTTGGCTCGGTTTATTTATTTATTTATTCGGTATTTCATATTCTGGATATTCTGGAGAGGAGACGAGAGGGGATGCAAAAGGAGGGGAAGTCTTTCGTTGACGTTTCTGTGCAGATGGCATGTACTATTTGCTGCATAATTTAATCTGCTTTTTCATACAAAGTGGTGTTATGCTTTCTTTTTTTTATCATCCCCCTACTTTTTCTCACCGCTTTTTTCCTCACAAAGCTATCCTTTTTTATACTTTTTTCAAATTTATGCGAATGATACCCATGTTTTTCTTATCTATTCGCAATGCAAGGATTGGATGATTGGCTGTATATATTCTATTTCTAGCCCCGAGATGAGAAGGTGGGTGAGTGAGGAAAAAGGGCAGAATATTATGTCTAGATGATACTTTTTTTTCCTTCCGGAAGTGTGATAAAGTAGCTTCCGGGGGTACTCCAGTTTTCGGTGATTTTCAGTGCGAGTGATTAGGAGGAATGCTGGGCTGACGGGTTTCTGTGTCGGTGGTGAAACGATATGATATGATTGATTACGAGCTGCATGTGTCGTACCGGTATTGCAACGTATGCGGTGTGGGCTACTATCTAATTGGTCTCTCCGGTAAACAATCGCCGGTAAATACAAGTAGCTACCGTATGGTACAGTGCCAGCCGATGTTATAGTGGTCCTCCAGCGGCCGCGATAGAGAAGTGATTTACGAGATGGTCCTCCCACGTGTGCCGGCGCTTTAGTATACCGGCAGGCGGTCCGTGAAGCACAAACTTTGATGTTGCTCGCTGGTGATGCAGAGCGTTTAAAATTTGAGCGAACGTAGTGTACGAAGAGTAATCCCAATAGTATGATATGCGGTTTCCCTGTTTGGCATCACTTTGTTGATGTGCTGCCTCTTGGCACACATCTCATCCTGTATTTAGTCTTGGGTATCTCCCCTTTACAGCATGTGAACATCATTCTCTTTTCCACATACACAGACATCGTTCCTGATCGACCTCCTCGAGGAGGATCGCCCACTGCCTGATCATCTGTGCCATTAGTGTACAGGCACAGTTGATGAGCGTTTGAATAGACCCGGGGTGGCGGGGGTAGTGGGCTAACTGTTTATGCGCCGTATCTACCGGACCACTCTGGGGGTGCGCATGTATTGTACTTACTTCCCAACAGAGTGGAGCAGTATCGCAACGACTTCACGATAGTTGATAATCGGCTTGAGTGTCTGTCTCTGGTTCGGCTCTGCCTCGTCGGCTCTATCCTGTTTGGTTGGATAGCACCGCGCCACTGGCCGCACCACGCTGTGTGAGGCACGGTGGGATGAGGGCGTGATGGCTCGGTCGTTGTTCGCGGTGGAGATGCTGTTGGTGGTGATGGATAGGGGAGGAGATTGGGTGGTGGCTATTCTTGGGAGGGACCTGGGTCGTTGATGGGGGAGTGGTTTGGGGTGGGGCCTCGTCGTGAAGGTGGATGGACAAGCTCGGGTTTTCGGGGTATGGTATGGCTGTTGGCGTCTCCGCCGGTAGACTGGACAAATGTGCACCATGAGCCATCCTGTCGCCGATGGCCCTACGGGGGCCTATGACAATACATAGTAAGGGGGGGGACAACGAACGGAGGGAACAGCGAAAAATAGGCCAAACCTCCGGCGGCAAACGTCAAATTTGTTCCACTATTCGTTGTTCCTCCCCGCTGCTTGCAAAGTCCGCAGACCGGAGGTGTAAATATCATCGAGTGAGATTCCATGATAGCCGTATAAATCCCCCCCTAAAATCTGCGTCCCCCCACCCTAATTGAATCTAAAAAGTACATGATGAGTAGGTATACAGCGCATAGTACAGGCAACTATAATAGTCTATCCCCCTCCAGTTCCTATAGATTGGTAGGTTTGGCTCCTTTGAAGCCCATATGTCTGTAGCTCCTTATCTGGAACCACGCTTGGTGACCCAACCATCGCGTCCGCACCCTTAGCGTTCTTCGGGAATGCGATGACATCCCGAATGCTATCGCGGCCCATCATCACAGCAATCAACCTATCGAAGCCTAAAGCGATACCCGCGTGCGGGGGACACCCACTGTCGAGGATCTCCAGTAGGTGGTCGAATTGCTGCAGCTTTTCCCGAGGCATCCTGAGCACGTTCTCCAGTATGTATTTCTGCAGTGCTGCCTCGTGGATACGCCTGCTGCCCCCACCGAGCTCTATTCCGTTGACGACTAGGTCGTAGTGCTCGGCGCGTACACGGAACGGCGATGACCTTAGGAATTGGATGTCTTCTGCAATAGGGGCCGTAAAGGGATGGTGGGTTGATGAGAGGCGGGCTCTGCCGGGTCGACTAGGATCATCGGTGCTAGTTAGTGAGAAGAGGGGGAAGTCGACGACCCAGACAAATCCATGTTTGCTTTGACTACGCAGAAGCCGTTTTTCAACGGCTTTGTTTAGAAACGCGCTTCTCAGAAGACCGAGTTTAGTATTCCCACCCTAGTAGAGTCAGCGCTGATTTGCATGGAGAGTGGAGAAGAGAGATGGAGGGGGGAGGGGGGGGTACGGAGAGGTAGCCATGGCGTTCTTTAATCACAACTATTGTACCGGGTCGGCGTACCCACAGCGCCTCATGGATATTAGCTAAATCAGCCTCGTGCCACAGTTCCATCCCGCCTTCAATGTAGGCTTGATTTTCGTTTCCAGAACCGACGATATAGGCAATGTAATTATCATCTCTCACACTCGGATTGTCTCTCTTGAACTCTTCCAGAAGCTCTGTAGCCTGGTCCATGTTGTAATTGGGTGTATTTCCGTAAAATGTAAACCCTTCCACAGATTTGTCTGCCTTAGCTATGTATGGAAGAGTCTCATGGAGGCTTTTGATCTGTCTCTTAGTTAGTAGAATAAAATAAGTAGAGAATATCGAGCTTACCCTATTATTCGCATACCTCAAGTCAGGTTTATCTGTGCCGTAATTCTTCATTGTCCACCAATATGGCACTCGTCTGAACTTAGGATCCACACGAACATTTAAGATGTTGTTCCATATCCTTATGATCAGTTGTTCAACCAAATCCATCACATCGTCTGATGTAGCAAATGACATTTCCATATCAAGTTGAGTGAATTCTGGTTGTCGGTCTGCTCTCAAATCTTCGTCTCTGAAACATTTAGCAAGCTGGTAATAGCGAGGAACACCGCTAGCCATCAGAATTTGCTTGTATTGCTGAGGCGATTGTGGTAAAGCGTAACATGTGCCGTCTCCCTTCCTTGTAGGTACAAGGAATTCTCGGGCACCTTCAGGGGTAGATTTAAACAACAATGGTGTCTCGACTTCGAGAAAATCTTTCTCCTCAAAGAACTTGCGGCACTCAGACGCTGTACGTGAACGAAGGCGCAAGGCTGCGGAAAGCTCCTTGGTAGTCCTGAGTTGTAGGTGACGTTTCTCCGGCGGAAAAATTGTCTCCGGAGTATAAATCAAGTTATCCGACACCGAATTGAGCGGGATAATTTCTTTGACTCGGAGCTCAACTTCATCGGGTTCCCTCTTTCCTGAGGATTTTGGAGGCGCACACTTGTATACCGATGCTCGGAGGGCTACAGGGGTAAACCGATGGAGGGACCCAAGTGTTTGGTGGGCATTTTTGGTAATTTGAGGCGATAGAGAATCAATGACAGAAACCACCTTTAGCGGACGTGCGAGGTTGGAGTAGTAATCGTGGAAGGAAGAAAAATAGAGAAGTTTCCCAGTCTTTCGCACAGCGCCGAAGTATCCATGGAGGACAACCTGTTTCTCTACGAGTTCTTTACCTATGTCTGCTATCCGGTGAGTAGCTGCGGGGAATTCAACTGTTGTAAACTGTAAGTTATATGTTTCTTTGGTGCCAAAGGGGGAGGGAAAATCACGCTTCATTCCTGCGTCTAGGAGATGTGGTGGAACGAGCACGGATGACCTAGGCGGTTTTATCCTTTCCGAGTTTCCGCTGTGTCCCGGTGGTAGGGGTGAGGGTTCAGTGGTTGCTACTTTCATGACTTCGTCAAGATCGACCTCAACTTTAGTATCTCTCAACAAAACTCGATAGGTTTTCAGGACTTCTTTCTCCCTCGCCCTGATATCAATAGGAGGCCGGGGGGGGGGCTTGTTCGCATCTTCATTTAGGAAACGCCGGGTGGCTAGAAAATCGCTAGCGTTCGAAATTGTAGGAGGTATTCCAATTGATGGGATTTCACTCGATGATGTCTCATCCAGTCGTGTCTCATCCACCGGTAGAGATTCTGTGGGTGAAACGGCCCCCGGCGTTGAGGTAGTTGCCCACCCAGAGGAACATTCTGTAGAGGCAGGCTCCGGCGTAGGGGCAGGCTCCGGCGTAGGGGCAGGCTCCGGCGTAGGGGCAGGCTCCGGCGTAGGGGCAGGCTCCGGCGTAGGGGCAGTCCCTAAGGTAGAAGTAACTCCCTTCGGGAAAGGTTCGGGTGCGGGAGCAGTGTGCTTAGAGGCAGCTGCGGGTGAGGAAGTAGGTTCCGATGTGGGGACAGCCCCCGATAAGGCAGCACTTTCTAAGGCAGGGGATTCGGATCCAGGTGGCGCGGTCCCTTCTTGAAGTGGATCTTCTTTACCATTCACGAGGGTCGTTTTTTCAGTCGAAAAATTTCTGTATCTTAAAATCGAGGTCTCATGCAACAGACCCGATGTGGACAAACTCGTCCAGATATAACGGGGAGATGACATCAAACGGAAACCATTAGTAAATATGTGCATTCGGCACTGAAGGCATATCCGCGAAAGAGCGAGTTGCGGCGGCATCATGGCAAATGACAATTCGACGTAGTGGGGTCGAGGGTAGGAAATAATTCGCAAGATCTATCTGGAGAAAGCCGTATCAATACCTCCTTGGCGTCTGACTGCAAGGGCTCTTGGCATGAAGATGACTAAGCGCGACCAAAATTATTGGGTATAAAAGGGATCCCTTGGGAGCAATGTTTTCACCCCATCCTTCCAAGTTTTATCAAGTGAGTGCAAACTTCCACAATTCTCTAAATGCCATCCATCCATTGCTAATAATTGTCACTCTTTCAGATGATGAAAGCTTAGCGTGCAGTCTATGATCGGTTACTCCTGGTTTGTTCCAATCGCGCTCTCCGCCTACTCTCGCAGGCTGGCTCAAGGGTTGGTTGGGATGACCATGTGGAAACCATGATATAGGCGTTCGAGCACACCTTACCTTGTTAAAACAGTCGAACGCTAGAGGCATCTCTGATCTTGGAACACGGAAGGATAAATTTTTGACTTCATTTTTTTTGTCCAAATGTTGTGGATATCCACCAATAGCTTAATCAGCGAGAACGAAGGAGGGGGCAAAATTGGATTTTCTATTTCCTTTCACTATTTTTACTAGCTATATTTTATTTTCGGTTGTATTGTTATACAGTTGGATCTTATCCTCGCAGAACAGGTGGAGTCCTAGGCGAGAAATCCTTTGGCTCAGTATATCGATTGCGAGAGAAAAAACTTGAACTCGCACAGAATTTAAGGAGAGGTGAGATGGGAGATATACTTTTTGTCTTGGACTCCAGCAAATCATATCGAGATGGACAAATCTATGGTTCGTCTCGCGCGAGACATTTTTTGTTTACTCTGCCTTTAGATAAGTTAGATATTCTCTACGGCGGTTAACTTGAATTCGCTGGTTTATTGTTTTCTCTGTTATCTATTGGATAATTCTCTCTAATCGGGGTGTTGGAGCTCGTGTCAAAAATCAACATTAGAAATATGCACAGCCACATCATCATTGCTCTTACCCCTGTTTATGTTTTTGTTTCTCCACTCGAGATTCCCCTCTCTCTCCACTCACCAGCCACAATTGACAGCAGTGCAAGTTGCAACCAGCACGAGGAGGGTGCACGACTCGGGATCCGTCAATAAATCTCCAATCGATAATCAATCAGATCATCGCAAGCAGTAAACGCCTCGAAAACCCACCATCACCACCCCTCCAACTGGTGGCAGGCCCTTCGTTCCCCCATCTGGACTTTGCTCTGCTCTGCTTTCTTTCTCACTCCAAGTCTCATATTCACCCTACTTCTGCACCTTCTCCTGTCAATCCCAACGTTTTAATTGATCCCGCTACCCCAATCTCGCAGCCTTTGCATATGCTATCTGCTACCCTTTCGCTGAGACGAGAAGGGGAAAAGGGGCAAATTTCATCGAGTTGAAGGTCTTTCCCCCGGTGGAAAAAAAAAACTTCCCCCTGCCGTAGCAATCCTCCAATACATACTCCCCCCCAACCCCGACCCAACCCTCACGCATACCCGAGCGAGTCCATACTCCATCAAAAGCACGAAAATCCATCAGCTGTGAAGCGCCGCTAAAGAAGAGTTTCCCTTTACTACCGTCAAGCCTGCCAAAAGAGCCTTAGGAGAGCCGGTTTCCCGCGAACTAGGATCTGCCACATCAGTCTGCTCCCCACTAACAGCCTAAAAGAGAGGGGAACAATAACAACGAACGGATCAAGCTTTATTGCGCATACTCGTTACCTGTGTGATTGAATTCATCATCTACCGTTGGTAGATTATCACTAGCTTCCTCCCGTTCCTCCGTTCCTTTTCCTCCTTGGTCCACTGAGTGAGCTCTCCGGAACCTTCCCGAGCTTGCGCCTGAAACACAACCTCTCAAACCGACCGTCCGGAAGGGCAGAAACCCCCCCCCCAAGGTGATCCTGATAATAGGAGTACATCAACCTTCTAGAAGAAACGGAAGCGAGAACAAAGGGTAGCAATACTTTTAAGAATAAAAGGCGGAACCTCCGGCGAGAAGTCTCCGCTTCGTTGCGAGTCTCCCGCTCGACGATATCAAAGTGGGGAGGATAAATTTCTTGGGACGTCGACGTAAGGACGTCGAGGCTAACGGAAGCGGCTCCATGGCGGCTTCTTTTGAGAAATCGGTGAAGGCATGTTTTAAGCTCCGTTCAATTGTTGCGTTTGGGGTTGTTTGATCTTAGTAGCTTAAGGGGAGCGTTGGTGGAATCAGGCCGGAATGGACAGTGGGGAAGACGGAAGTAATGCAGGACTGCTTCTGACTGGAGTTAATAGGGTGCCACCAAAGTCAAGCTTGCGGCTCCAAAATCGAAATATGTTGAACACATCCTTATCGCAACTCATGCAGGAGAAGCCGGAATTGCTGAAGTCTTCCGAGCGCTCAATAATAGAGTTAAAGACCAAACATGGACAGTTAGTCTCTCGTGCCCACCGGATCGCATCCTTGGGCTAACCTGCCATCTTCACAGATCGTTTTCAAGTCGCTCATCATTGTTCATCTAATGATACGCGAAGGGGAACGAGAAGTAACTCTCCGCTATCTCCGCAAGCACCCCCGATTAATAACCGTCAGCCATTACTCAGATGGTAAGAATATGTTCCACTCGATCTACGGTCTTTGCAAAATTGGACACTGGCGATTCTAACTATTTTGTGCATTATAGCCCAGGAGCAAGGGAGAAACATCCGTCACTACTCACAATACTTGCTAGAGAGGGCCAGAACTTATGGGGATGTGAGGACGGACTACGTTCGTAGTGGTGAGGGAAGACTTAGGAAGTTGAGCATTGAGAAGGGGCTTTTGAGGGAGGTCGAGTGTGTCCAGACTCAAATCAGGGCACTATTGAAGTGTACGGTAGGATTATTACCTTTCTACGCTGTATTTTTGCTGGGTTACATGTCTCTTTTGATAGTGTCTGGTGGGCTGACAAGACGACCCTGTGTAGTTTCTTGATGATGATGTCGATAATGAAATTTCTCTTCTGGCCTTCCGATTGTTGGTTATGGACCTTTTAGTCCTGTTCCATGTCGTGAATGAAGGTGTCATCAATGTTCTTGGTGCGCCTTCCTTCCAGACCCTCCCGGACATTTCCTTAACTAATATGTCATTAGAACATTATTTCGAAATGTCGCGTTATGACGCCGAAAGGGCCTTAGAGATCTACAAGACGTTCACCAAACAAACAGCCGACGTTGTCGAATATCTGCAGCAGGCCAGAGGAGTAGAAACGGCGACTCGCCTTCAGATTCCCAACTTGAAGCACGCACCAACCAGTCTCACATCTTCATTGGAAGAATATCTTCATGATCCAGATTTTGATGTCAATAGACGGCAGTATCTCGCACAGCAAGAAGCGAAGAAAAGTGGGAAGCCTGTACCTGCTGCAAAGCCAAAATCGCCACCACCAGGACAACAATCCAAAACTTCGGCAGCGCAACGCTTCCCAAGTCCCACTCCCGCCAACCCAGCGCCTGAGCAATCCCAACCGAAACCTGTCGCCCCAGATCTCATCGATTTCTTTGAGTCAATTGAGTCGGAGCAGACCCACATGTTTAGCAATCAGCCCGCCAATGGGCAGCAAATACAGATGCCTCAACCTCAGAACCAATTTGCTCAACAAGTCCAGGCAGACGCTGCGTTTGGTATTCAAATGCAGCAGCAGCAGCAGCCTGCACCCCAACAACCTTTTGCGGCGCCTCCGCAACAGTTCCCTGCCCAAACAGGGCCCCAGTTTGGGACTAGTTACCAAGCTCAGAACCCCTACAACCAAGTTGCCCAGCAACAATCTCTTCCCCAAATTATTCAAACAAACAACCTACCGGCCATACAACAACCACCTCAGCATGTACCGACGAACTTTACCGGGACGGGTTTTGGAGGCTATACTCCATCAGATCAAAATGCTGTAACTGCCCCCCTGCTGCCTACAATCCCACAATTCACCCAGCCCATTCAACAACCCATCCAGCAACCCATTCAGCAACCTAACTATCAGCAACCCCAGCAGCAACCCCAGCAGCAGCAGCAGCAATCTCTTTCTCCTGCCGTCAGTTTGTCCACTGGTGCGACAGATACCAATCCATTCCGGCAATCAATGATGATGACCGGGTCCGTCTCGACGGCTCCATCTCTCTACGCAACGTCACCCCCCGTGGCCACGCAGCCTAAATCTACAAACCCGTTTGCGAGGCAAGCATCGCCCACTAATTTGTCACCGACTTCCCCCCCCTCCGCATACCCTATTTCAACGCAGTCTACGTCTGCATACCCTCAGGCAATGCCGATATCGGCACAACCTACAGTACGCTCAATGCCCACAGGGACTAATCCCTTTGCAAGAAGTGTGTCGAGTGCTGGAACTGGATTGACAGTGCCTGTCAACGCAACAGGTGCAAGTGTGACAAACCCCTTCAGACAGAGTATGATGGCACAGCAGCAGCAGAACGGTGCAGCCCAGGGGATAATGGGTGCGTGGGAGGAACCTAGAAACTCTACCAGTTTTCGTCAGGAATGACGGGATCAATGGCCCGGATATAGGCCAAAAGCAGCAGCAGGGGAGACAGAATCGTGATGGAATCAAGTCCATGTAGTAGAAGACTGTACCATGTTTGTTTCGGCGAAGAGGCGTGGTTCTCTCAGTTAGCTGCGTGCGTGTGGCAATTAAGGCGGATTTGTTTCGTTTCTTTTGTGGTGCTAAGTGGTAGCTAACCGGCTGGTTGCCGGAAGATAAGGGTGGTGGCTCTTATTTACTTTCTTGTTTCTTGAGCTCTCCGTTCTTGCTTTTTTTCTGGGGGGAAAAAGCCGGACCTTTTTTTGAAAGTACATTTTATCTTTCCTCTCTCCCTTTTATCCCTCACTTGAGCTTCTATGAGTAAATGTCTCTAATTATCATCCCCTTTGGCTCGCGGGTCCCTCTAAACGGCCGATATCCTAGGACTGGAGCCGTTATTGTTTCTATTTCATTTTTCTCCTTCACTTCGTTTTTTTCCAACTTTTATTAAGCGTCTGTTGCTTTCAACCCAAGGCTGGAAATTGTAGATAGTTAGGGTAGAAATGGATCCGGGTAATTGAAATGATGTGGATGATTGGATGGAGCGGGAATATCCTGGTATAGGAAAGAGGAAATCCGGGGATGAGCAGGGGGGGGTTAGATAGTTTCTTGTGAATATAAAGGAGTTGAACACAGCATCGTCTATTGCGTTCAGGTCTTTGCTTCCCTATGTTGAGATAAATCTGTTTGAGTGGGATTTAGTGATCGTGAGGAAATGGTTAAACTCCAGACGCAGCAGGTGTGATACACTAGTGATGCCCGACTCAAAAGTCGGATGCAATGCTCTGAACATTATTTTATGTCGAGAGTACTGTGCCGCAGTGTTCTTCTCTATACACTTACCAATACATGGGCACAGTGCCGTAAAGACTGGAGTAGTTGAGAATGACGCTAGGACGTCCAGGATTTCCTGCTCTGAGTCGGGAGGGGACGCAACAAAAAGATACTCTTTCAGCCATCAGTTGGGGCAAGCGGAGGGTGAATACAACAAACCTTACTGGGAGAGGCAATTCCGACGTCCTAACGAGATTCTCAACTATTCCAGTTTTTACTTTACCAGATCACACCCCGCTGTACACCTGGAATCCAAGGCCCCTTCCAAATATTGTCTTGCTTGCTTACGAAAAACTTACCGTGCCTTTTTTATTACTGATACCCTACCTGCCTACCTTTGCTTGCTCCTTTGGACTCCAAGGGATTTTGCCCTTAGCTATCAGTGATCAATGTTTATATACTCTCTTTTCCTTTGACGACAAGGAATCTACAGATCTACTCCTACGGTTGATTGCATCCAAGATTCAACAACATAGACGCCGTCGCCCTTAACCTCAGGCAGAAGAAAGAAAAAATCTCAAAACTACATGCCAGCATGATACGGTAGGTATTAGTTACCACAGTATCGTACCTAGTATTGGCAAGTATCAACTGGAACCCAGCCACCCTAGAGGGACAAGTAGCCGTTGTCACAAGAAATCACTCGTTTAATTGTCTTTGTAAATCACCTTGTTAGACGACAAGCTGTTTTTCCTTCGTAGACTTGAGCTTCTTCCTCACGCTCACCGACGGTCCCTCTTCACTCCTTGGGGGTACGTCGAGCGTCTGGGTGCTGATGAAGCCACACCATGAGGTAGCTGGTAAAGTAATATGGGTAGAGCTCACATCCGTCTATAAGTCAGTACCTAGGCTGCCCTCTAGAATATAATGTGCGAATTGACGGATACAAGCCTTTTGTAGGCACCAGTGCTGGATTGGGAATCTCTCGAGTGCTTGTGCACTGCCTATTGTTATCCTGGATAGAGTTGGGTTTTCTTGTGATCCCCGTGGTCTATCTCTTGATACAATATACATATGTCCAATATATGATGCACGATACCTCTCGAATGGAGCGTTGCAGGGGGCAATCCCCTCGGAATCTTAACAATATCACGTGAGACATTGCTTAACGGATAAGAGTGCTCCGACCACATTTACTGTAGTTAGTGCCATACCGCTATAGTCTACCGGTAACTTACAAGTACGGAACCGACAGTTCCTAAGAGTACTCGTAATGTACCTCGAGTACGCACCTCACCTAGGGTACTGCCTTAACGGAAATCTGAGGCATAGACTAGGTAATGCTGCTATCCCATAGAGTATACGAAGTAATGTGATTCGGTTGATATTATTCGTAGGAATATGGTGTTTTTGTTGGGGTTGCTCGTGAGCATTACACGAGTACATGACATGGAAGTGAAGAGGGGACACATGAATCCTCAAAAGCCTACGGCAGTTCACCTAGTGTTGCGCCGCCGACAATACTTGATAGCAGGCCAAATGGTCCCCTCCCTTCAAAAAAATCGCTATGATAAACCACAATCATGGGCTCTCCATCAGGCTCGGACGGGGGTTTGGAAGGAAGGGGGAAATGAACGACACGATATGGTGTGGTATCTGCATCACTCGCTAGAAGAAAATGAAGGGAAGAAAAGAAATCCGTATTACATATGCTATGAGACCCTCTCTTCGAACTAGCCAATGCGCGCACCCAGATTCACATCTGTTGGAGAGTGTCGCCGTTCTCCTTCTCTGCTAGGCCAGCCACCATCTGCACGAATTCCTCAAGCTCCTCATTACCCTCCTCCCGGAGCTCCCGGAGCTTTTTAATAGCGGCTTTAGTTTCCTGCTCTTCCGTCCATTCTCGCTCGTGGGTTTCGTGTCTACCTCTGCCTCTGCCCCTGCCACCGCCGCGACCACGGTAGCGTGAGTTGAGGTTGTATGGGGGCTTCTTGGTTGCGGCGTGAATTGAGAGGAGGTGCTGTCGAAGTGTGGGGGTTAAAGGTGTTGTTAACAGTGGGGAAAAGGGACTTCTGTCTTCGGGTCCTATTTCGGGAGTGGTAGGGGCAGGAGGTTCTGGCGGCGGTGGCGGTAAAGGATTTGCTTCATGTTCAGTTTTGTGCGGCTTGTAGCATGCGAGGGAACAGCTATACCTGTTAGTATGTGGCTAAGTGCGGAGAAGGGAGGGATTGAATTGAGGGACATACTATGGAACCTTACAAGAAGGGCATTTATATTTCGATTCAGCCTCTTGACAAATTCCGCATACCGCCATGTTGTGCGGTTGAAGACTTCATGCACAGTACGAGACAGCACCGTGGTGGTTGTTGGTGTTGCCACCGCTTACAAATTTCGTCATACCTTTCAAGCAAAAACTTTATCTTGGGAACTTGCATTTACTACAGCGGCACTCACCCACTTCTTCGCCCCACCGAACCAAACCAACTAGGTTCGCTACAACCACCGCTTACCACCTCTGAAACGGATAAATAAGCAAACAAACGGCCATGTCTTCACGAACACTTCTCACAAGACTATTCCTCCGATCCCGACCTCGCGTTGTCCTCCTGCCCGTGCGCCAATTTCACACTCTCTACCGCCCCACCGTCCCACGCACAGCCCATATCCTCCGAACCCCCAAGCGCACACTCTTCATACAAACCGAGTCAACGCCCAACCCATCCGCGCTGAAATTCATTCCCGGCCTCCCAGTCCTACCGGAGGGCTGCCAGTCGCAGGAATATATTGACGGCCGCGAAACCCACAACTCTCCGCTTGCCCGGAAGCTGTTTGCCGTCGATGGAGTACGCAGCGTGTTCTATGGGCCTGACTTCATCACCATTACCAAGAGTGAAGGGACGCAGTGGGCTTTTTTGAAGGCGGAGGTTTATAGCCTTATCACTGAGGCATTGAATAGTGGGGAGCCGGTTGTACTTGAGGGCACTGCGGAGAGCAGCGATACTAAGAGGGATGAGGGGGATTCGGAGGTGGTTGGGATGATCAAGGAGTTGTTGGAGACGAGGATCCGGCCGGCGATTCAAGAGGGTGGGTATTATTTTGTTTCCCCTTTGGGTATGAGTGCACTGGCACTGATTTATATATGAACAGATGGTGGAGACATCGAATACCGCGGCTTCGAGAATGGCGTTGTTAAGTTGAAACTTAGGGGCGCCTGCAGAACATGCGACTCTTCGACTGTAACATTGAAGAATGGAATCGAATCTATGCTTATGCATTATGTACCTCCTCCTTCCTCTCCCCCCCGCCTACTCCTACTCTCCCTCCCCTGCTGACCCACCAAACAACAGATCGAAGAAGTTCAATCAGTCGAGCAAATAATGGACCCGGAAGAAGAAGTAGCCGTCCGTGAATTCGAAAGGTTTGAAGAAAATCTCAAGAAGGTTAGGGGACCAGAAGCGATCGCCAGCGCCGGGGGGGGGGCATGAGATAGTGCGGAGGCGTGAAGATCGGAATCCAAACTGCTTTTTCTTCTATTTCTTTTTTTGCAATTGTATTGGCTTTTGAGGATTGGTCAGGGTTTTTTCTTCTTTGTATAGGTTTTTGGGAATAGACATTGTGGGCGTAAGCTGTAATCATGGTATATCACGCTTGCTAGAACCCGTCGTGCGTGAGTCCACGGTGTTTTTTTTTTTTTGGCGTGAAAGCGTGTTGGGCCTGCTGCTACAGTG
>QLOI01002398.1:0-31938 GCA_003313605.1 Tuber umbilicatum | reverse complement strand
CCTTCCTGGGCTTGCCAAATTGGGTGCGTGTAATGCGCGCCGCCAAGCGCGGTGACGTCCTCGAGCACATCACAAACCGCTATCCGACCTACGGCAATACATGGAAGGGCCGTGTCCTATTCGGCACAAGCATCGGTACCATCGAACCAGAGAATATAAAAACCATACTCGCCACAAGTTTTAAGGACTTTTCTCTGGGCTCCCAACGCCACAATAATTTTTTTCCGCTGCTCGGAGACGGGATATTCACTCTTGATGGCGCCGGGTGGGAGCATTCTAGGGCGAATTTGAGGCCGCAATTTTCGAGGGAGCAAGTCAGTGATGTCGAAGCGTTGGAGGTGCACGTCCAGCGGTTGATGAACCGGTTACCAGAGATGGATGGTGGGGTCGCGGACTTGCAGCCGTTGTTTTATTCCCTGACTCTGGACTCTGCGACCGAGTTTTTGCTCGGGGAAAGTGTGGATTCGTTGCTTTCGCCCGAGCGAGAATCCGCCGGGGTTATCGGCGGGGGGAAAGAGGAGATGTCGTTCGCCCAGGCGTTTAACATTTCGCAGGGGTATTTAATTCAGCGCTCCAGGTTACGGGAACTGTACTGGGTGATAAACCCGAAGAGGTTTAGAGTTGCAAATGCGATTGTGCATGCGTTTGTGGATAGATACGTTGATATGGCGCTGCACCCCGAGAAGCGTGCGAAGAAGATTTCTGAGAAGAAATACGTTTTTCTGGATGCTATTGCCGCTGAAACAAAGGATCCGAAGTACCTCCGTGATCAGACTTTGAATATCCTTCTTGCTGGACGGTAACTGCTCCCCTCCCTCCTCCTCCGCGTGACCGATTAACGAGAGCTCATAGGGATACAACCGCTGGCCTTCTCGGCTTCACGTTCTGGCTCCTAGCCCGCCACCCCCACGTCTACCAGAAGCTCCGCGAAGCAATCCTCTCGGCATTTGGCACGGGCCACGATGGTGAGGGAAAGCGTCCTTCCTTCTCCGCCCTTAAAGACCTTACATATCTCCGTTACGTGCTCAACGAAACCCTCCGACTGTACCCCTCCGTCCCAATGAATGGGCGTACCGCCGTGCGCAACACCGTCCTCCCGTGTGGCGGTGGGGAGGACGGGCTATCGCCTGTGTTTGTACCCAAAGGACAGAGGGTAGACTACACTTGTTATGGGCTGCACAGGAGAAAGGACCTGTACGGCGAAGACGCGGATGATTTCCGCCCGGAAAGGTGGGGAGAGGGAGTTGGGAGGGGGTGGGAGTTTTTGCCGTTTAACGGGGGGCCTCGGATTTGTCTTGGGCGTATGTTTTTCCCTTGATAACCGTGGCGGCGGTAGGACATCAGGAGGACGATTACTAACTCCTAGCGTATACAGAGCAATACGCCCTAACCGAAGCTTCTTACACCGTTACCAGGATCTTGCAAAAGTATGCAAAGATTGAAGTTGCTGATACGTATACGGGGCCGATGATGGACCTGACGTTGACGATGGCGCCCAAGAAGGTGCTTTTGAGACTTTGGAAGGCGTAATGCATCACCCATCTTCCCGTTTCCTCCACCTTAGTCTTTTTTTTCCTTTCAGTGTAGGTAATGCGTATCGGTGGTTTTCTGGACATTTTTTTACGGTTAGGGCCTTATTGGAGGGGAGCGGTAGCATGCCTTAGCCACGATTATACGATCATTGTTCTCTCCGTTCACCGTGTGATGTTCCGGCTGGATGTTGGGGGTGAGCGGAGAGTAGGTAGAATCGCGGAAAATGGAGGGTTGTTGGATTAGAGTATGCCCCGCCCGGGATTCACCCGGATCGCTTTCTGGTGTTTGCTCCGGGATAGTGCTCGAGTATGGTACTACCGCAGCATATGGTTCCATGCTTACTGTACAAGTACTAGTACTTACCTCTGGAGGTTGCGAGACATTACTCGGTATCTTCCAAGTCTAACTCGCTCATACCCATAACCCCACTGAATTTATCATTTACAAAGGCTGTACTCTGCCGTACTGTACCTGCATATGAAACGAAAATGAAAACCCCGGAAAAAAAGCGCTTAGATGCAGCCATAAACATTATTATACGACAAAAAACAGCGAATACGGTATATAATACATAGCCCATCAACACTAGTGCCCTTTAGAACGCCACATCAGAACCACTATTCAGAAACTAGAACTCCTCATCCTCAATCTTAAAAAGCCCGTTTCTCCTTTTCTCAGCCTCCCACTTTTCAAACCACCCGTTCATCTTATCTCTGCTCACCGCACTGCCAATACTACAATCTCCTCGTCAATAATTTAAAGAGAAAGGGTGGAAGAATAGGGGAAATACTTGACGGTAGGAATAATTTTCTCAATGTTTAGCGCGCAGCAAAACATGGTCAGCTCTCGGAAACTGCTATGCTCGCTGTATGGCACTGAATAACATTTTGCCATTTTCGTGCTTCCGCGCTGAGGATACATCTCGGAGAGCTTATACTCTCCTTTCCAACTGGCAGAGTGAAGGACATTATTTACAGAAGGAGAGTCCGTAAGGCGGTTTGACGGCGGCTATGTTCGTTAGCTATTGTATTGATGTATCGTGAGTTGCAGGACAACTTGCTCTGTAGCTCCAACCGGAGGGGCGGAGGCCGACAATGCGAGAAAAATGCGGGTTGAACTTATTGAGGTAGTCTTGCAAAGTCTATGTGTCCATTGTTAGCGGTCAGGGTGTTTCTTGGAGGAGGAGAGCAAACCTCAGGGTCAATTTTCATTAGCGGTGTCATGTGGACCTGGGCCTCATTTGGATCGCTGGTTAATCTCGAATCAAGCTCTTCGTCCTCAAGACACTGGCAAATTCTGATCTTATCCCGCGGTGCGAAGATTTTGGAGCCAAGAGCTTTCGCAATCCCTGTTCATTTTTGGTAATAATTAATACCACAATATCAAATAAAATTTGTTGTCTGGGGTGATGACTTGCCTAAACAGACTTTCTCTTTTCCGATGCTATAGGTACCCACAACAACGAGGAGCTTCCCTTCCCCTTTTCCACCGACTCTGCTACCTTGCACAAAATTTCCCATCCCATTCATCAGAGTTGCTTTCCTCGCAAACGCTCCTCCTTGGCCATCAATTGATTCCTTATTAAGTCCCACACAAAGCTCCTCGCAAGCTCTGATAACACTCTTTTGACTAGGGAATGCATATTTCGGATTGAGGTAAGTGGTGTCCAGGTATACCGAATCCAGTTTTTGCCCTTTAACGCCGTCTTTTCCTGGCCTCAACAGAGGGTGATTCAGGTGCTTTGCCGAAGCTCTGAAATCACCGCAATGGAGGATTCTTTGCCGACCCGGCCTTCCGACCCAATTTTGTTCGAATAAGAATAACATACTTCCCGGACAATGGTTCGCATCCAACCCCATCACCCGAACCCCATCAACCACATCTGTCCACTCTTCAAACGGGAATTCCCGCACGTGCTGAGGATCGACTCTCAGTTTCATGCGCACAAGGTTGGCTGTAGCACGGGAACACCATATAGGACCGTGGTCCCATTTAGAAGTCAGACCAATGTAATGGTCACTGTGGAAGTGGCTAAGAAAGTATGCCTGGCATCCAGGAACGCTGCCATACTTGAACGCATCCACGGTTATTGACCCTCCAAATAACATCTTATAAAATGGACATGCTTTTGGCGCGCCCCGTTTCCCACGCGACTCCATCTCAGACTTCGCAACAGACGCCCATGCCTGTGACTCGATATTTCGAGACATTATTTTTGTGAATGCTGAAGGTGACTCTCGAATTTTCGATATATGTGCCGGGCCTTTGGAGAAGAACGGAGAGACTACTGGAGCTTGGACGCAGTGCTTAGAGACTGGTAGGGGCACCGGCTTACCATCTAAACAGCCATTAACGTGGGAATTTACGTCTTGTTCCGATAAATCTGTGATTTCAACGGCACATATTGGGCAATGTATTCTTTCGCCATCCCAGGATATATCCTGGTTTCCATTCTTATCTGGCCCCATGATCATTTGAATTTCGTCGGGGGAGAGATCATCCAAGTCCTGAAAGCCTTGCTCTATTGCCCCAGAGATCGGATCGAAAGCATGTCTTTCCTCGTTTTCTTCAAACCCCACCTCTTCAAAGTCCTCGATATTCTCGAAATCATCAATCAAGATACTATTGCTTTCTTGCGATCCACTTGGCAGGAACCCACCGGTTTCAGTGGATGTCTCCCCAATAGGTTGACTGCCCTTGTCCTCTGGCACATACGAAGCATTCTTCTCAGCCATAGCTTTCTCTAGCATTAATTTCCAGACTGGATCGTCAGTGCTCTCCGCGGGAGACTTATCATCTGGTGCATCTAAGCTATTAGCACCTGACCAAGGCCGTTTTCTGAGTCCACGAAAGGGACTTGGTGTAGAGCCTTTTCTACTAAACAGCATTGAGCGACCCCGATCTAGTTTCAAACTGCCTGGATCAAAGGTCATGCTCGCGAGGATATTTGGCGTTGGTGGCGGCGTCTCGGGTAGTGCTGCCCGACCTTGTAATGACGGCGGAGGTGGTGTGCATTCCTTAGTGCCGGTCCCTTCCTTCAGGACAACACCTTTGAGTTCGAGTGTGCTGTGTAGACCCGATTTTTGGTCTCGCAGAGCCTCCGGAATCTCCAACCCTGTGGAGAAGTCATTCTCAACTTCCGAGAGCTCGTCGATAAACTCCGGCCTACTAACAACTTTGGATTCCTGGGACCAACTATCGCCCTCGCCCTCATCTTCCGGGTCAGAGACATCCAGGTTGTATCCCCCATGTTGGATGAATAAATCGTCGTTTTTTGCTCCAACTTCCACGAGTTTCTTTCGATTGAATCCATTACCACCGCCCGTGTCCTTTCCTTCTTCATCCGCTAACACCGGTTTAAAGAAATTCAATATAGACCCATTCTTCCCCGTTTTCCCTTTGGCACCTTGGGAGGAAAAAGGGTTTTGCGACTTTTTTGAAGTGTTGAGTAATGACTGGTGCGGCTTCAACAACGTTTGTTTCGGTTTAGCCGAGCTCGGGGTATGAAAGGTCTTCTGCTTTTTCGCCGACGATGGGAAACTCTGGCTCCCCGAAACGGATAACGGGGAGGGTGAGAACTGTCCAAGACTTGGATCGGCGAAACCGCCCATGGGAGGCTCTTGCATCATGAGTTGTGCAGTAGCGGGGGTCGTAGTCGGGATAACTGATGAGCGGTGCCGAGGTTTGGAGATGGATTTTTGGAGGGTTGCGCGTGTTGAAAAATCAATTATACGGACGCGTTGCGGGGCGACGCGCTTGAGGGGGTGTGACACTTTTATCAAAATTTGAAATGATCGGATCATGAGGCAGATCGTTTTCGGGATATTTTAAAGGATTTAGGGCACTCCTGTTTTTTTTGTTTTTTCAGGCTCCTTGAGGATCTATGACTGCGAAAATTCTTGGATCATTTGCCGGTTGCGATAATGTTTTTCGGGTGAATAAAATTATGGTATCTTGATTCCAGAAACTTGACTGCTCGCGCTTAGGACAGTAAGGAAATGAGGGGTCGGGTTCCGGTGACCGTAGGTACGTCATAACAGGATGATACTAACGAATGAAGACTGCTATATTCTAAATCTATATTCTAAATCAATAGTCCCGATATCAATGCTATTACAAGATGAACCTCCTATCATAACCGGCCATTCATGGTTTATTGGAGTCGACCGTACTGTACTCTACCGGAATTCTGCATTGCATACCGGTCAGAAATAACACCTTTGCGCTGCACTTAGTAGTGCACTAACTAAATTTACTTTATGAAATCAAGTTCCTCATAGTTTTGTAGATGGGAGTGTCATGTCTCCCCGCTTTTCTACCACGGGTAACAAATAAGAGTATCAACGATAGTACTGTACTGCACCGATACTTGCATTCTCGGATTGCGACCGAGCACATCTAATTTCCCACCCATCGCTATATGTTTGTGCCTCCACTGGACCGGACCGTGCTAATACAGTGCCGATATAATGAAGGGCGTCTTTGGCCAGAGCACTTTGCTGGGAAAATCCAGGACCTCGAGCCGCAAAGGAGTCTCAACCACTAAACCGATGAGAACTACAGTCTATCAGACGATAGAATGAATCATTCTCTACACATTAATAGAGAGAAAATAGAAATACGTATCTCAAGTTTTCATGGAGATGTTGGGATTTGCAAGTGCAGTATGGCGCACATGGATGCATTGACATGTTAACTATTATGAACCTTTTTGGCAAGACTAGTTAATAACCATTTGCCAAGGAACCAACATGTGATTAACTTAGTCTAAGCTTGGCTAGTTAACATACAAGTGCTATGACAGATGAATGTCCGCCTGTTCCGGGTATCGACCAGATGCCCCCAGCATACTGTATCGGACACAAGCACAGGACGGTTCCAATTAAATATGTTCAATTTCAGAGTCTATATACTAAGATAAAGGCCAGTTGGCAGACCGTACATCACAGAAATAAATCACTTCTTTTATTTTAAGAATGTTGAAAAAGAAGGATTTAAGTCTCAAGTGCCAAAAATCTCTTAGGAACTATATAATGCATGTCTAATACCTGGTATCATATAACTTAATACTTTCTCAGCTGAGAGGCTGTGACTTTGTGGCGCCTACTGATTATGAGTTGCTTGGACGGAGTACCAAACGGGCAGAATAGACACCACTTCTCTGCACATACCCCTAGTACCGAACCCCGCTAGCAGTCATCTATCCTCCCCCATGGCCTCAGGGAGACGTATTTCCACTCTTCAAAAGAAGAAGTGCTAGGTTATCAGTTGTATTGTTTGATTATTGGAATTATGACATTGTGATGTAAAGCACTCTACTAGTGTTATCGTGCACCCCAGCCCTCAGGCAACTATTCGCAAATTACAAAACTCTTCTCGGGAACAAATGGCCATGCCTTACCCCTTCCCTCAGGAAACAAACATCCCCAAAAGGTCCTATCTCCCTAGCAGCGGCACACAGTTCTCTCCTACACCTCATGGAGATGCCACTAAATCCAGGTTGTAAATGTTTGACCTTGATTGAGTAACCAATGCTGTCTCCCTACATAACTATTACAATACCAATTTTGTTAGATAGCAAAGCAGTTCACTATCCGCCAACCCACATGCAAGAACCTCTGCACTGACATCTGGCACATTAGGGATTTGAGTTTCTAGAATACAATCTACGTTGTAGCTTCCAGGGCCATGGATTGCCGCCAGGATGGATCAAATTCATCCTTCTAGGCTCTGAATTGATGGTCTTATATGTTTCACCAAATTTGAGATCCATTGCTCCCTCATTCAATCTACGATACCCCACACAGGCGGTGATGCAGTTCAGCGTTACGGCTCTCCATTTTTTGGACTGGGCCGGTGCATAGCCAGCGATCCCAAGCGGCTAATCCTCATCAGGGCCTGGACCCATGGGTCGGCAGCCCGGCCAGTCCAGAAATGGTTTTATAAAGCCTGAATTAGTCCGGTTGGAAATTTTTTTGCGGACTGCCGAAACCGAGCGGCGCCCAGGCAACCGTCAGGTCAAATCTGGAAGTGGCCCAAGTCAGAGACGCCAGCTGCCCAGGCGAAATCCTGTACTCGGGTATAGACGTTAGTGATCGGATGGACAGGGTTTGAAGTCCCCGTGCTCATTACTGTCGGAGGCAGGAAATGGTTTAATTCGGCAGGTCTGCTACTAGGGAGGGTAAAAAGTTTTGGCATCTCAAGCCCCTGTCCCTCCCATCATTTACGCCCATACCTGAGTAGATGCCCGGGGAATGGCCACAGTTGTCACGGTAAAGCCCCCAGATGTACAGGCAAGGCGGCCAGGTTGGCAAAATCGTCTCGTAGAGTGCTCACCCGATCTAGTGTGTTCCGGTACTGGATGAGGAGGGATATAACAATTCTAAAAGGAATTACTCGGGGGCTACAGGAAATCACATACTCTTCACTAGGGGCGTGTTTGGCACGGACAATTCGAAAATACCCTCGATCCTTGATAAATGTACCCGAGTGATATCCTATGTCCAAATTACATACCCTCATGAAATTACGCAATTAACCCCAATAAGCTTGCAGGTCTCGTCACTGACTTGGTCTCACTCGCTCATGCACAGCGCAAGAAAGGAAGGGGAGTGGAGGCCCCCTATGTATTATACACTCTAAAAATTAATGGTAATCCCCATAAACACAGTGCAGAACCGCCACTCTACGAACTAGACCCTGGATCACAGAATCGAAGGTATTCCAGAGCAAAAGATCCAGATTCCCGTCCGGACAGTGCAGCTAAGAAAACAAGCGATGTGAGAGTGTAGGGTTTGTCGCTTTACTCTATCTGGTTAAACTTTATTGGGCGGGATGACAAAACGAGACCAAGTTAAGCAAGCGTTTACTAACAGGGAAGCGAGACACTCGGTACTCAGTACTTAGTGCACTGACGGACTCTGATACTAGCGTAGGCTCTTGAGGCATCGGGGGGGTGGGAGGTGGCGTGCTCGTTTTTAGCCCTTCCCCACATACCTAGCCCAATACGCCCAGCCACTGTATATTCAGAAATAATATGGGAGGATAGGTCCGTAGTGTCCCCGGCGGTCCAGTTAGTCCATATTAGAAGCACCGCAGGATTGGGCGCATTATGATACATAGTCTGTGATTCTTTCGGATGTCCCAATGCTCAATTCCCGCCAGGCCAAGGACCGGACTGACTATGGGCCCAGGTGCCAGATATGGTGTGGTCAACCCCGACAATTAATCTCTGTCCTCCATGGTCCTTTATAATAATATTAAGAATAACAATGATAATATAATCAAATCTTCTTAGGGGGGAACTAATAAATAGCGCAGCGGCAAAGTGAGGATAAAAAAATCAAACTTAACCATTAAGTTATGGAGCAACTGTAGGAGAGGTAAGAAAGGTATGACTGTATACTCCGTTCTCTTCTTGCCCTCATTAACTCGATCAAACAAACAGTAAAGGCTAGGAGGATAAATAAACATAAAGCAATCATATTAATCCCTCCATCGATCCCTATACATATCTGTTCCTTCCCATCCATACACCTACTCTCTTAGGTGCTCCCATGACAATAAAGGAAAGACACGTTCAAAGAGCCTTCCCCCTAGATCGCTATAATTCGAAAGTGAAAGAAACCTCCTACAACACTCTTTTAACATCCACAATTGACCATTATCAATTCCAACATCTCTCTTAGTAGCATACAACTTTACCTATCTACCTACCCAGCGCTCGATAATATGCACTCCAATCGCGTGCTGGCTTAGCCTGGTCCCACCCTCCTCGAATAGTTAACCCACAAGAGGGCTTCCTAGCCTCTATAGAAGTTGTTCGCGTACTCGTGCCACCATTCCTCCCTCCCTTCCCCCTTATATTTCTACAGATACTTGAAAATTTGTAAAAAATTGACCAATGACCCTCAAAGCTACTAGTATCTACAACTAACTTGAGCACTTATTTCGATATAAAAACTGATTTGGGAAACAGACAGGCTACCAATGAGGAGTCCCCCCCCAAATCGGTCCGCTATTGAGCTGATCGCCACAGCAGCACCACCGGCATCCTTTCCCACATGGTAAAGCGCAAAAGCAGCTCAATTTTGCTTAGTGTCACGAATATTGCACTATAGTTCGTAGCTTGAGTTGTATCAGCTGACTCTGTTTACGCCACCGTCTATAAAAGAAGGGAGGTTTTCTGCCTGCTGTGTTTCCCTTCACCTGCGTGTCCACATATCCGCATGTCCACTCACCGACAGATCCACCCATTCATTCATTCATCCACACAGGTGGTGACATAGTGCGCAGTATTGCAGCCTAGAATGGAGAGCATTGAATGTATTAAGCAAAGAGGTAGTCTATGCAGTGGCTTAATTGGATGCTTCCCTTGCCCTCTGAAGTATAAGCTTTACACGACCATCATTATAATATTATTCATAAGCCATTCAAGGCCCAGTTCAGCTCAATAAATCCCCATATAGTCCACTGTACTCGAGTGCTCCCTCTGCCCCCACCGCTGACCCCAGGTTTCCCCGGGTTTCCCGGTTTGACCTTCTCAGAGAGCTACCGGCAGTCTATGCCATCATTAAGCAGCCGGCTCGGCCAACAACCCTTTCACATCAACCACAAGTGCCTCAGCCCACGGATACCACCATGAGATCAGCAACAGAAAATCCGCACCAATAATCTTACCCGTCACACCGCAGAACTTAAACCATCCAAGCCCATCAGCGAACATTCAGAAATGTCGTGATCCGCATACAGTTTCAGCTGAGCTGGCACCCTGACACGAATTACCGGTACTGGGCATTTATTGTCAGATAAGCTCGCCCATTCTCCGGATATTCGCAACTGATTCGCGCGCAGCACGACACCGTAATACCCCCCTCGGCACAACGGCACTGTGCCGATAAAACTCTGTCCCCGTTTCAGCTCCCTGCCTTGTGACCCAAGCAAACGGTGGGCCACGGTTGTCAAAGCAATGTGGTAGGAGAATTTAGCTATGAGTACCTCGGCGCACGGGCCGCTCGGGTAGCGGGAGTGGAACGGTTTCCTATACCGGTAATGATCAACTGCTCGAGTGCTCGAGTAGCCCCATACGGTATTGTAGTAGCAACCATGGTCCATTCGGGTTGCCACCGATCCGTCCGTTTGTGCGGAACGGTCGTCGAGATGCCTTCAACCTAAAAGGATGATAGCGTCACCTATTCAGGTAAATTTCTGCATCTGCTCGGGTCAGAAACGTTTATGGTTGGGTCACAACCGTCCGGTGACCTCCGCCATATGGTACCCCTTCAAGCCAAGTATTCCCAACCATTCGAAACGAAGGGATAAGTTTTCCTTCGGTCACACGATTGGACTGCAAAGGTTTTCTATTGTAGTTTCTAATATCATACCATGCCTGAAGCAGCCTCCATCACTCCCTTGACAAAACCCTTGACCTTGATATAGTATTTACTTCAGCACCATCCGTAGTCTTCCGAGAAGAAGCATTCAAAGACAAGGCACTTTCTAGGCAGGTAGAAGCAAATGACCCCGGTTATCGGCACCGGACTCTCTGGAGCCTTTTTGGCCTAGCGCCCAGCTATCGTACTGTAAGTCCACCTACCGTGCCATATTCAGTTCCAACCCATTCTTCCAGAAAAAAAATGATCAGGAAGAATCCAGAAGAATCCAGCAATGGATAAAATGCTGCAGTGTCATTACAACCCCCCACCGTGCGGGAATAAAGTTAAATCTCAGAGCCCATCTCCAATCTTGATCCGGACAAATTCTATGAAGGAGTTATGAAGGACGTCATCCAGCACCAGGACAATCAAAAACCGTTTTATTTATTTACCGGTGTGTTACGTTCCTTGTTCCTCGTAGATATATCTCTCCTTGGTATCTGGTCTTGTGTTTCCTAGTACGGTTGAGAGCTTGGGGTAACCGCCCGGGCGTGGATTAATACAGATGGTATTCACACGACATGCCGGTAGATTATAGGATACTTTCACTTTGGGTGATGCACTGTACAGTACTCGGGAACCGGTACTGTGCTCGTAAACAGTAACATTCGTGACCGGGCAGGCTAATCCCGTTTTAGAGGTATTTGAGTTCCAGCACTCGTACCGGTTCAGTTGACAGTCTACGAGTACAACTGCGAAGGTGCTGAGTCACTTGAACATTGGAAAAGCTTGATTCATAACCTGAAGTGGCTAGCGGCAGATTGGTCTGGGCTTAGCTCAATTTGACCAATTATCCCGATACGGACTCATCGTACGACCGGTATCCCAGACGGCTCAAGGGATAAGACTTCCGCTCTGCCAGATCCCAGATCCCATCTTACGCCTAGCCTAACTCAACATCAAGTTCTACCCTAACTCGCGGGCATCGTCTGTCGTATTTATCATGTAGACCGAAGAGCTTAATCTGAACGTGAGTCAGCGGTACAGTACGGTACCGTTATTTCCTCGATAAACTCTCCCGGTAAGGTAAATGCGACGGCAACCAAACTTCCAAGTTTATTTAGGCAAACCTCGAACCGGACGGTGTCCGGAGCCCGGGCTGCAGGGTATACCGCGCGTTCCAGCTCTCCGGTGCACCACCGGTGGACTTCGCGTGTAATACCCTACAGTGCTGTACAGTACTGTACACCCTAGTACAAGCATGTACTTGCACACCACCTGCGAGCGAACGAATGGATAACGATACAGGACGGTACAAAGGTTGGCCACGGAGAATACGTGTCGAACGGACGGTCACATCCGTCGGCAGAAAATTTTTCAACCTTCCAGGCGCTTGGCCGTCTAGCTTCCCCGCACGATACGGTAGGCGTGCTCCTCGCAGCTCTCGCGGGCGTTATTCACCGCCCCTTTCGCCTTTCGCCCCTCGCTCTAAACAAACGCCTGAGACCCGCGACTGTTAATCGAGTGAGAAACGATGAATGCGAGGAACCTCTGCAGTGCAAAGTAAAACGTAGCGCGAAAAGGGGAAGAAAAGGAAAAAAAAAAGAAAAAGCCCTCATTGTCACATATTGCCATATTACTATTGTTTCGTTTCACCCGACGGCTATCGCGAATATTAAATGAGAGGCAAAAGCAGCGGTATTGAAGGGCCAGGGTTTGTTAGTCTCGTCCTGTTGAGATCGGATTCTGTGATGAAACGGCAAACAAGAGCCACTAGGAGCTAATGAACTGGGCCGTGATGCGGTGTGGTGAAAATTTTTTTCACCGCTCGACCGTGATGAACTTCTTCGATCTTTGGAGTTTATTCAATTACGGAGGCGGCGAGGGGTAGGTGGGTAGGGGGAAACATTTTTATTTAAATAAGAAATATAGTATGGGTAAAAAAGTGAGGAGAGGAGGGAGGGTTTCTTCCATCCTAGAGTTGTCAGGGTGCATACCGGCACTGTAGCGTACATACCCGGTAGTCTACCCTCGAAGATCAGCAGAGGGAGGGAAGAGTAGCGGAGCGGGGAGGGTTAAATTTTTTTTTTCTTTCTTCTTCTGTTCGATTAAGAGATGGAAAGGTCGATAAGAAGGTACTTGAGGCTTCTGCGGGTATTTTCCATTCTGGTTGGGGGGAAATTCCTCCTGTTGAGGTCTGCGAGTAGTAGCTGGGGCTTTGAGATGAGTTGTCTTCGGTGACTTACCGGTACTCATAGCTTCGCGGGCGAGAGCAGCGAGTAGTATGACTCCGAGCAAAGCAACACAAAGAGAAGAAAGGCAAGGCAAGGGTGTAATTTGAAGATTGCTGTATCGCGATTTTCATTTATTTCAATTTTTATTTTATTATTTTATTATTTTCACTGCTACTCGAGTACACTTGGAATGGCATTTCTCGGAATTGTACGAGGATTCCTCTCAGCGCTAGTTAAAGGCGTAGAACAACTTCCATTGGTCTGGCTTAGAAGCAAGTGAGACTGTAGGTGTCGGGCGGCGAGATAAAAGTACTTGCGCTCAAAGTACCAGACGTGCTATCTTATACCAACAAAGTTACGGCTCATTCCAGTTGGGTACCGGAGCGACGAACGAAGCCGCGAGAACAGAAGTGAATAACCCCACGTATACGCTTCTCCCCTTACCAAGGCGAGTTAACTCATGATAGCAAACTGTCCAATGGTCATCATCCGCCACGTCTCTGCAGGCACCTCAAACGGGTGCGTTCTGACAAGTCTCCCGTCAGATTTACGGACTGCCTGCGGAGAAGGCACAGGCGAGGGGATTTTGGAGAGTAAGGGATGTCTAGCTATCTAACCAGTGGCTGGTAATAGCAAGTATTATCGTGCTCATAGTGGTGGTGTGCCATGCCCGTTCTGTATGGATTGAACGAGCAATAACCGTTCCATTCCTCCCTTTTTCTCCCCCCTTTTCCCTCCCTCCCTAATGTTGCCATAATCAACCACTCGGATTCCCGGAATTAAGAGGAAAAGGGTGAGGTTTGTCGGGACGTGGCTCCAATTGTGTGTTGATTATCGGACGTCGGGCCACAGAGTGGGGTGGTGATACCCTCTGAGTGGATTTCCTGTACAAAACATTCTATTCACCCACTATTCTCCTCGAGAGAAATCAGATGAGATTTTTATCATTATTTTTTTACCCCCTGAAGTGTGTGTGTGTCGTTTCTGGAGCCAAAAGTCAATAATTTTTCTTGACGATTCTCACTGCAAACATGATTGATGAAGGGGAGCAGCGGTTAGAGGACATTGGGGAGGAGAAGCGAGAGGACCAACCGTCGATCGAAGAAGCTAAGACGCAGGACAACGAGGATGGGGCGAAGGCAGACAACGCAGCGACAGCAGAAGAGGAGGATGGAGGTGTTGCCGTGGACCAAGGCGAGGACAAGAATGGAGGAGGGGAGGGGGAGAACAAGCAAGAAGGGGAGGGAGGAAAAGAAGGAGACGATACTCCTCCTTCTACTACTACTTCGGAAAACGTTGACAATAAGGACGTTACCGAGACAAGTGATTCTGAAGGTGAGATTCAATTCCATTCTCTTCAATTCGATTCGGTTCAATTCAATCCCTCCTCCCCCCTTTTTCACCTTTCGTCGTCGTCTTATTGTACTCGGAAGAGGAATTATAGCACAATAATCCCCTTTTCTATATTGTTTCAACCTACGAGAAAATTTAAAAAGATATATTTTTCTATTCCAATCATCTAGGAGCACAGAACACTCTGGCTTCTGATAAAAGGAGGGGCAGTTTATTTTACAAGGAACCCGTTCGTTCCACAAACACGATTTATTGCTAAAAATTAAGCGAGCCTCATAGGTGCGACCGAGTCCGCGACTCAGGAAGACCCCGCTGCCGTTGTTGTTGTTTCGACAGAAGACGACCACCAGAATCCAGACACAGGCTCAGCCTCGGGCGAAGCTGAAGGGAATAACTCGTCTTCCCCCCCTGATTCCGCTCCACACGAAGGTGACGAACAAGCTACCGATACTTTGCCAGAAGACCAGCCTCCCGTAGATTCGGTTGAGGCGGCTCGGGAAGACGAGCGAAAAGAAGGAGAAGAAGAAAAAGAATCACCTGACTCGAAGGCAAATTCTGAGGAAAATCCCTCAAACACAGATCCCGATCCTGGCCTTGAGCCTGCGAAAAGTGAAAAGGAAGACGACCCCCCAAATACGTCTGAGCCGCCAGGCGATTCTGGAGAAGCTGCAGTCGAAGAAAATCTTACCGTTTCCGAGGAAAATACCGACTCAGTCCAAGTTGTAACGGAGCCTGGGCCCGACTCAAAGGACGAGCAAGAAAAGGGAGAAAAGGAGGTCGCAATAAGAGAGGAGGGGAGCCAAGAATCACCAGAAGTGGTAGAGGAGCCGAGTCACAAGGGGGAATCAGCCATCGATAACGATAAAAATAATCCTCTTCCGTCGGAAACTTCTGTGGGGAATCCTGATTCTGAAGGTCCCTCCCCACCAACTGATCAGATTCCAGTAGAAGAGGGTGTTGAGGAAGTTGTAGAAATATTCCCAACAGAGTCGCCTAACCCAGCGCCGCTTGAAACTCCTGAGTCAGCCCCCGCTTCAGATCTTATCAAGCCTCCCCCCCTTTTAGGCCCGATGTCTTCTCAACCTTCTATGCCTGGTGCCCTCGTCGAGGAATCCTCGCAGTTCAACTTTCCTTCCGGAGAAGACCCATTTATCGATCGACCACGCTCAACTCTCGACGGCCCATTAGACGACGAAGCTGCCGCTGCCGCTGCTGCAGCTGCCATGGCCATTTCTGCTGCCGATGCGCCCGATGTGGGCGCAGATAAACCTAAGCACCGCAAGTCGCACAGGCGAAGGGACAAGAGCGAGAAGCCAGAAAAGGAGCGAAAACACCGCGACAAAGGCGAAAGAGAACATCGCGATAGGGGTGAAAGAGAACATAGGGTTAGGGATCCTAAGGAGCCGAGGGAAAAGGGGGAAAAAGAAAAGCGACATAAAAATCCCGAAGAGAAAGTGGGTAAAGAGTCGAGGCGCGCTACAAAGTTGGCAGCAAAATTTGGTGCTGTTCCACCAACTATCACTGTCGTCGACGACGAAGCAGTCAGTGGCCAGTATGATCTACCTCTGCCTTCGGTGGAGGATAAGACGAAACGCCGGCGCCGGCGCTCTAGGGCCGGTATTGGCGCAGATGACGAACCGGAAGTTGCAGTTGCGGAGGAACAGCCCGAAAAGGAGAGGAGGCATCGGCGAAAATCCAGCTCTAAGAAATCAGGCGGGGAAACTGATGTTGAGGATGGGAAGAAGTCTAAGAGAAAACATGCGCACATGACTTCTGAGGAACGGGAGGAGAGGAGGAAAAGGCACGAAGAGAAGGCACTGCGCAAGGGTAGAGAACTAGGTAATTTCCACGCTCAAGTGATGCTAAAATTTAATAATACAATTGACTAACAAATATTAGAGGAGCAACTTAGGGGAGGGAGCAGTAAGGAGGGTAAAGAAAGTAGGGAGGATAGGGAGAGGCGAAAAGCTGAAAAGGCTGCCCGCAGAGCTGCAAAAGCTGGAGCTACAATGTTTTATGGGGGAGGCACTATAATTAACGGAGAAGGCACCATGATTAACGGCGAGGGCACCATGATTAACGGCGAGGGCACCATGATTAACGGTGAGGGCACCGTGATTGATGGAAATGCCACTGTCATAAACGCCGGCGCCGAACCTCACGACGACCAGACCGTTCTTCCGGAGCCTGATGCAGAGCCTGGACCAGAAGCAAGGACAGAGCTAGGTTTCGATCTCAACAACCCTTACCCTGGAGATCCTGAGGCGTCTCAACTTGAGCCGCCGTCTGAGTTCCCTGCGTCAGAATTCCCAGCATCAGAGTTTCCCGAATCGGAAGTGCCGGCGCATTATCTATCCCCCGAGGAAGTCAGGGCGGCGAAGGAGGCACGCCGTGCCGCCCGTCGCGCACGCAAAGCTGAGCGCGAGGCACCGAAAGATTCCGGTCACTCCTTTTCCAGCGAGGGTAAGCGCGAACATAGGCATCGCCATCATGAAAAGAAGCAGAGAACACCAGAGGAAGAAGATCTTCGTCGGGCGAGAAAGGAGGAGAAACGAAGAGCGCAATCTATGGATGCCCCGGCCGTGGCGTCCTCTGAGAAGGAGGGGAAGGAAGTTAAGGGCAAGAAGACGAAGCGCCGAGGAAGCGAGGCGCCTGAGAAGCAAGAAGGCGGAGACAAACCGAAATTTAGCGTTCGGAAGACGCTTAGCCGCCTCTTGGCTTTTTAGACTTACCGCTCGGAAAAAAAAGGGAGAGGGGGGAAAGGGAAAGCGCTGTGATATGGGATACGAGGAAAATGTGCCGGAGTGAGGAGCTTGTTTGCTTTCTTTTTGACATATTTTCCGGGCCTGTTTTATTGATACTGGGTGAGGTAGTTCAAGGATTGGAAGGGGAGTTGGTGTTTCGTTTTAGTTTCAGTTTATATGTTGCCAAACTGGTTGGCATTTTTGTACGATATCATTACTGACTTACGTCTTTGTTCTTTTGTTTTATGACTAATTTATGAATACTCTACTTTGCTTACAATGATTTTGTTGCATTTCTTGTTACCGGTATGTGATAGTAGGGTCTTGGTGATGGGAAACCGTAATGGGGGTTGTGATTGGATTACAGATGTACTGCTTGGGATATTAATGAGATTCTTGAAGGATACCGGTAGTTCAACTGGGTCTGGTGCCGCATTCGTGCTGGCAATACTGGCGCTGGCTGTGCGGGTTTCGAAGGTATCCGAGACTCCAAAATTTTTTTTTTTTTTCTGGTTTCTTGTTAGTTGGGTAGTGGAGTTGGTATAACATCAATACGTTAGTTTGAGTGAATGGCTTAAAGCTGCTGTCGGGCTGACCCAATGAGAGCCCATTCCACCAAGTGAGCCGCCTCGTTGCCTGGTTTTGTAACCTAATTTAATGAACCCGAGATCATTGATCGCCCACTAAAAAAGAGACCCCAAACCTAACCCTACTCAACTTCTTGCCAAGACAACACTATCATGACCTTAGAATAAAATTGACGGAAATTCAAACACTCTTCCTTATTTCTTACCTCTTCACCACTCTCTTAACTAATAATTACAACACATCCACCATGTCTCCTGTGACAAATAAAAAAAGTATACCGGACTCTAGACCACCGGACCTTGATAAGAATAAGAGGGCCTGCATTGTCCTCCAAAAAGCCGCTGACTTCCGACCGGAGCTCAGAACTCTTGATGCAATGTGCGGCGCTAGCGACCGTTCTGTATTCACGGACTTCATGCACTTAATGCGACACTCGCAACCTCTCTACTACCGTCTCATCGTCTGCAATGTTGACAAATATGAAGGCAACGAATTGTATAAGAAAGGTCACTTCGCACTAGCTAGAGCTAAATACCTTGAAGCTGCAAGGAAAATTTTAGGAGAGGAATTTGAATTTCCGATTCCGCCGGCGTGTGTGAAAGTTGACAAGTATATGCAACTTGAATGGCGGGAAATGATGGATGTTGTTACTTGCTTTAGTAACATGGCGCAGTGCTTCATTAAGGAGGGGGATATCGGGGAGGTGAGTTTCTGTTGAAATAGCGGGTGAGGCGAGGGTTGACTGATTGGAGGGTAGGCGTTGGAATGGCTGCACGAGGTTGCGATGCTCTACATGAATCAAGTGTTTGGAAGGAACGAGCCGCTGTTTGGTGAGTTCTCTACATTTATCGCGGCTATATGGCCTATATGGATTTAGACTGGCTAACTGGAGCGCAATTGATATTAGGTTGGAAAAACACAAACCTCCTGGTTGAGGAATACTACCTCAACCAGCAAAAATACCACCTCCGGCTATCTCAGAGCTTCATGGCACTGAAAAATACTTCCAGCGTTGTGCACCATTCCTGGGCCGTGACTGGTATCTGCGGTTCAATTCTGGAATCAAAAAGCGAGCGAATGGTTAAACTGGAGGAGGAAGCAAACGCTTCGAAGTGTGCCGAGTACCGACATCCGCACATCAAACTGGAAGGAAGATTACAGGTGGATTACCCCGAGCTTCAGATCCGCGGAAAGTGGGGTCAGTGCCGCTATATGGTTTTGAAGGACAGCCGCCCACCATCGCCCAGGGTGCCCATGGGATGTTGGATATGGAGGGGCAAGTTGTACGTTGCCGGTGGTCAAGGAGCGATCCACGAAAACCTCCGGGATCTGTGGTGTCTGCCTCTTGGCGATGAACCGCTGGAAAAAATGTGGCGGCGATTACAGGACATCCCACCGAGCTCCAAAGGTGGCCCGCGCAACAATTGCACTCCCGGCCTCCAGATGAAATTATGGAAAAACACGGCTTATCTCTTCCACGGCAGTAAAACAATTCTGACCTTCGACCTCGTGCAAGAGAAGTGGGCATCCAGGGCAACAAGGTTCAACACCACGGGGAAAAGTTGGCCATACTTCCACGACATTCTTGTCGACTACGGAATGGAGATCCACAATGGGAAAATGTACATATTTGGCGGCCAGGACGGACGCAGGCAACTTGGCTGCAATGTCTTCATGTGCCTGGACTTGGAAAACCTCTCTTGGGAATGGCTTTCCGGGACTTCCCAGCCTATCCCAACCTTCGATTCCCCAATGCTCCGTGTACACCCAATAACCTGGATTCTCCCATCCGAAGATCGTCTCTTCGTAATGTACGGCAACGCCAATCGCATAGGTGAGAGAATCTCCAATCCCGCCAGTCCGCACGGCGCCAATAGTGATTATACGTATGACGATTTATGGTCCTACCATTTCCCCAGCAAAACCTGGACCCGCGAGAAGGTGCGCGGGAACTACCCATCTCCCCGGACCGAATCCTTCGCAGTCTACAACGAGAGAATGGACCGAGTGGTGGTCTTCGGCGGGTACTGCGGGACTACAAATACCTACATACCTGAGAGGGATATAAGTTTAAATTTTACCTATTACGCTGATACTTACATCTGGCATCCCGAGACTAGAAAATGGGCGCAAGTTCTCACGCGTGGGTTTCCCACGTATCGTGCGGGAGGGCAGCTCCTCTTCGACACCGGGTCTGGAAAAAATTACTTGTTTGGCGGACACACAAATTCAGAGTTCGCCCCCAGCAAGTACTCACACTCCCGAGCGTTCAACGACCTGTGGGAATTAAAGCTTGGCGTCGAGGACAGAGAACTAGTGGATGAAGAAAGGACCGCTGTAATGGGGCCCTGGGGCACGTGCTTTCGCTGCGGGAAGGTGGGTCTTTGGAGGATGTGTGGCGGGAGTTGTCGCGGGGCCGTGAGGTATTGCTCGGGTGAGTGTGGGGGGAAGGCATGGGGGGAGCACAAGCTTAAACACGGGTGTGTTAATAAACCGAGCGAGCAAGCGATGCGGACTAGAAGGTAGGTGTGATGGGGCTGTTTTGCTTTTTGTTGTAAGGCCGGGTTTGATTCGGTTCAAGGGGAGGTGTATCGCTTTATTCTGGCACAATTTCCGCTCATATTAATTTTGTATTATTAGATAGGGTTCTGGTTACGGCATGTACTGTATTATCACTCGGTTGGGTTATGCTTTTGGCTCTACTCTGGTTCGTGTATTGTGTCGGGTAAATACTTTGTATGATAGATAATTTAGACGCCTCTCACTCCCAACCGTTAGAATGTCAATAGTGAGTTTTGTGAGCTTCTCCATGACCACCGGAGAGGGCCACGCATTTCAGATGCCATTCAATTCAAGATGCAATTAGCGTCATGGGGTATGATTCGCCATATTTAATGACGTAACGAGTCACCTTTTGACTATCAGGGTAGCAATATGTTGCCCTTGACATGAGCCCTCCATGGAAACCATCCCATGATTTTTGACTAATTTTTCCAAGGAATGTATGATAAACAGAGTTTCTCCATCTCACTTCTTCCTTCCTCATCAACCCCCTCCTTCTACATCATATAAAAACATTAAACACAAAGAACAAAATAAAACACCACCAAACACTTGACATTGAAAAAAGCCAAAATGTCGACCAAGACCCCCATTTACTTTCTTACCCTCCTCCTCTTATTCTTCTTGGCATCACTTCCCATGACTGCCTCTGCCCTCCCAGCTGAAGACTTGAATACTACCCCCTTGGAATCAGAATTTGCATCCATCAATGACAAGATTATCCCCTTGACCATTCCACTCTACAAGCGGTCACAAGACAGGAAGACATTTACACTCCTTGATGAAGCAGGATCCAATGGACGTTTGCAATGCCAGACATCCTCTGGGAGCCCTTATGTTTGGGACATTAAAGATGCTGCAGATAGGGTACGCTATACTGGCTATATGTGCTTTCAAGACAACCCAGGTGGCTCAAAGTGCAAGCGCCATGTCAACTATGGGACAGCTGCTCTGGGACTTTGTGGGACTGTGCTGTTGGGGGCTAAGTGTAGTTCTTTAGCCTGGGTTGCTGATCAGGTTGTTGAGCATTGTAGGTCTGGGGATCAGGCTGGAGGACAGTTTTACTATGATACAACCCTGGGATGGTTGAAGGCAATTGTTTACAGTGATTAGGTTAGGACATTGATTAGTATAGCTAAATGAAGCTGATCTTTGTATGATGTCTTGAGAGACCAAGTTCTTGATTCTTTTTGTGACTTATGATTTTGTAATTGGTTCTGTTTTAGAGATGTAGAGAATTTGATAGTTAGTAGAGTCCACCCAATTCATCTTGTCAGGCTTGATATGAATACAGCCTGATACTGATTATAACTACTTTGAGTTGTTAAAATTCTGACTGCAAAGTCATTCTGACCAAATCTCATAAGCAATAGCTACTACTAGAACAGTTTCAGTTGGAGTATTATACAGTTTTAATACAACAGAAATAATATCATTTACTAAGAATAGAGGCTTTCAGAATGACAGTTTATAAAAAGAGTTATCAAACTGGAGGACAACCTAGCATAGTAAAACTATTACGGGAGATCCTAGTAGTGAAGTTCTGTTTATATTCATAAATACTTTTAGTTGTAGTATATTCTTCTGAAGCAGTTTAATTTGACCTGCATAGTAATAGTACTATATATACCAACCAGCCAAACATGGTAAAACGAAATATATTTAATCTATTTACAATACCAATAAAGGAATTTGTACATGTTTGCCAACCATGATACAAGTATGATGGGCATGGAAATTCTAGTACTTATATATTAATAACTTCAAGTTAGCTCCTTGTATTGATATAAATATAGTAGTCTTAAGCAGACAGGACAATACTACCTGGAAACTGGGATTGGAGAAAAATGTATGAGAATATTAGAATTTTATGTCTTAGTTGAGTAAGGCGAAAATATAGCAAACTCAGCTTTCAGCTAAGGGGAAACAAATGAGATATATGCAGCACCTTAAAAGAAGATGCAAGTACAATGTCCCAGAAAATTTCTCCTCCATTTGTGCCTTGATGATATGAATAAGAATATCCAAGAATTTGCCACTTCTTCAACCTATATCTTCATATAGCTCTTCAAGTTGTCCCTGGCCAAATATTTTTCCCTTTGCATCTCAGTTCATATATACATGATTTACAATGTAGGGAAAAAGAACTTGTATATAAATGAGAAATAGATTGTAAAATAGTTTGCCTTCATCCACTTTTAGCTTTAATCTTAAGGCTGGTCGTTGTAGATAGCATGTTACTGGGTTTACTAGTATAAACTGCTTGTTTGATTTCTGCTTTAGGATAGGAGGTTGGATTCGATTTCTGAGTCCAGCGGTATTTTTTTTAGTTGGAGTTCCTTCTGTTCATGGAGGTTCATGGTTAGAATTTGGATTGCTTAGTAGTTTTTGGGATTAGGTTGCTTTTATTTATATGTACTGGTAGAATGTACTGTAATGTAGTTCCTGGATAGAGGAGTTTTTTTATACAGACTTGTTAGCTAGCTTTAGGCTCTGTTCGGCATGTCACAATATAAAAATATGCTATATTTTTCAAAACAATATATTTCCTGATAACCATGGCAGACTAAACTTAAAATAAAAGTTAAATACATAGTCATATAGCAGATATGTATTCCCTTATCTTGTGAAAAAAACAAAGTGATTGAAGGCTTATGGATTGAGGAATAGGAGAAATAGTAATGTTGTGAAATATTGCAAGACAGGATATTCAATATTTTGTAACATCAGTATTTCCTCTACTCTTTATATTCTAGATCACTAATTACTTTCTACTTTTTACATGATTAGAGGATAAGTGTTGCTTATATGATTATGTATTGGATTTTGATTTTAAACTTAGCCTGCTGTGTTATCAGAAAATATACTGTTTTGAAAAATATAGCATATTTTTATATTATGACATGCCGAACACAGTCTTAGGTAATACCATTCTATATTCTAGTTATTGGATCCACTGATTGTGCATTTAGTCTTCAGTATTGATTTTCCTTCTTGTTTTTCTTTAGACTGCTTGGGGTTTAGGCAGGGGTGGAGATTTGGAGTCCTTAAAGCTTGGATTGATATGGTCTGTGTACCTTACTTTATGTAGAAGTATTGAATAAAATTGGACAATAATAAAAAGTGTTAATTGTAAAATCATTCTCAATTGCGCTAATATATTGGTTTATATGCAGGACGAATAAGTAATAAATGTAAAATTACTCAGCACTAAGGCTATTGTTGATAGCAAAGCTGATCTTTAGAACTGAAATATATAGAGCTTATCATATAGTACTTGTTAAGTGTAGTGTATTATGTGAGTAGAAAGCTGAGAAAGTATATAATATTAGGCCCTGTTCGACATACCCAAAATACTATAGTATTTCCACTTTTATGGCATATTTCTTGCAGTATCTTTATTTTAGTTTAACCTAGTGTTCGGCAAACCATAAATACTATAGTATTTTTCTAAAAATACAATAGATAGTTTTTACTATAGTATTTTTGTAAAAATAAACTAGAGAGTAAAAATTACCTTCCCTTAGCAAATAGTATATAATATTATCTTTAAGAGTACCTCTTCAAATTCAGAATTTAGCTCACCCACAATCTCTGCCCACACTGCTTTCTTAAAGCCATTCTCACCCCGCTTACCCTGTCGAAGCCGTTTTAGAAGTACATTAATGAGAAATTGCTCTGTTGAGGCTATCTAAAGGCTGTTTCCCATGATAGAAGAAGAGAAAAAAAAGGTATTTGATGAAATAGAGGAAAAAGAATAGTAATTTGTATATATGGTCCCTATCCATCATGAAAAATACTTCTCTTATATATACAGTATAATAAACATCTGATATGATTTTGCTGATAAAAAAAAATACTATAGTAAAAGTGGATTGCCGAACACTATTATTTACAGAAATACAATAGTATTTTATTTTAGCTTATAAGCTAATTCCCGGAAATACAATAATATTTTTTAATTGGTGAGTGCTGAACAGGGCCTTAGTTTTAAAAGAACCAGAGTTGAAGTAAGCACTAACGTCAACAATCACAAAACAGGATATTGCCAGGATGCGGGATTTGGCAATTGTGTAATATTTGAGACAGCTCCCCGTGCATACGATTGATATAGGTAACTCGAGAAAAGTCTGATAATGTAAAGAAAGTAATGAAAATAATGCCAATGAGGAGGAGATGACAGGGGGCTATATGAGAGATAATTAGAGAAAGTTGAGAGGTTAGCAAGAATAACATAGAAGAACTAGGAGTAGGAGAATGACTTACAAGATTGTTGTCATGATTCTAGACTGACTTAGCTGGTTTCGCACTAGGACTCAAGTACGAGTCATAGGATTTCATTTGTTATAAGGTTTTATGTTATTGATTTTATGTACATGACCTGTTTAGAGGTCATATGAGGTTTTACATGACTCACAGTTGTGAGTCATAGGTTATGGTTATGCGAATGACTCATTTAGAGTCATATGATGTTATGTTTCCGCATGAAGTCGCAGTTGCGACTCATAGTTATATTGTTATTGTGCAATGACTCGTTTGAGTCATATGATGTTACGTGAATGTATGAGTCACAATTGTGACTCATAGTAGTTATGTTTGATTTGTAAGCGGGTTGTGGGAACGCTATATAAGGAGGATGAAGGACGAGGTAGATAGCTCTTCACGCAACCATCTAAGTTATTTCCTATCTATAACTTTACAAATATAAAGACTTTTACTTTTTAAACAAATATCTTTCCTATCCTTAAAAGCGACATAGTTAATACTATAAGACTTAAGAGTTGAACGCAACTCTTGAGAATAGTATACGATAACTATACAATAAGGAATCGCCGCCTGTTGCGAGTTAGCGAGATAAGACAGATCCACGAGCGATCTTAACAATTGTTATTAGAAATAGTAAGAGAGGGGATTCTCATTAGATCTTCTGTGATTGCAGCAGCATATGGAGAGGAGGTATAGTGGTGTGGAAGATTGTTGAGGAGGAAAATGGAGGTTTTCCTTGAGTGGTTCATTGGGGAACATGGTGTCTTTCTGAGGCCAAATTCCACTCCTCATTGCTTAGTACTTCTTCCTCGCTGTCTTCAGAAATTGGTAGGCAAGAGTTTTCAGAAATAACAGTAGGAGTAACAACAGCAGTAACTCGATGCTGTGAGTGGACCTGTTTAGGTTTTGGGACTCCTTTGGGTGGATTTGTCCTCTTTTCAGCATCCTTCTTGAGTTGGGCATTGTGTAGTTTGATAAGCTGTGCTCCAGAAAGAATTTGAGCCTCTTATAACTTGTGGCAGTCGGTCTAGTTCTTTTGAGAAGCAGCTTGTTGTCAGCAGTGTGACTGTTCCTAATACAACTGGCGCTGCGCAACTTCAGTCTCTAGTTGGTGGCCCAGCTCTTATAAGATTACTTTAACATGTAAAGTAAGCTGTTTTGATGAACCTGTGATTGTGGAGCAAGCAGGAGGTGGTGGCTTAGACTCCGTAAGTCATAAAGAAGCTAAGCTTTCATCCAGTGTCTTCTTGGCAGTCATTACCCTTCAGCAAATATTCTTACTTTTACCTGGTGAAGCAATAAGTCCGAAACGTCTTCGGTCTTGCCAGCTCGTTTGATTGTCGACAGGTATTGATATCGTAGTTAAGAAGATTGTTCTTACGTTACTACTTGCATTACTGACACTCCTAGTCAATATGTGTAACACCAATATCCTTATTGTTGTATTAATGTGATAGAAGAGTAAAGAGATAACCGAATCATATTGTAGCTGGGTTACTTGGAAGGCTGCGTGAAGAACTAACTACATGTCTAAATCTTTTTTTTTGTTTTGTTTTTAACTCAAGTTTTATTTTGTTTACTGGTGCAGAAATAATCTGCATGCAGCAACTAGGCTATGGCGGAAAAAACCAAAGTAGGAGAGTGAGGACCATACAAAAAACTAGAAACACCTGAAAACCAAGAAAACCAAACTCTAAGAACCAGTAACCAGATGAAAAACAAACGAGACCTAGGTACACTGAGCCCAAAAACCAAATCCTATGAACTAAGAATGAGAGACTTGACACTAATCCACCAACAAATCATGTTATAGCGGGAAGGGGTGAGTGATGTTGTCCTAAAACTACTTGGGTAAAAGAGGGCGGGACTGAAGGACACGACTGTAGACTGAAGGCGGAGGGAAGGCGAAAGGTAACTGAGCCACAGGAAACATGAGAAAAAATGGCGCCATATGAAGTAGCAGTAAGGTGCCAGCTCGTGCGGGAGTGGTGGGGTTAAAGCAACTTCTACAAAATGGGCGGACACTGAAGGCCGCAGGGAGGAGAGGGGGGGTTGAGAGGAGACCACTGGCAGTCTAAGGATAGAAGGGTAGCAGGTACGGTGCCAGCGGATCAACCAAGGGAGGGGCGGGCAGCTGAAGACCAAGCTGTAGCAACTATTGGAAAACGTGTTCATGTCTGTATTAGGTGGCCTTTATGGCCCCACATGAGGAGGGGAAAAGAGGATGATGAAATCGGCAGAGGCCTGGCGGAGAAGAACCGAAGAAAGCTAACCGAAAGATTGCTTACTGCAAACTGTATCACAGCTGTCTGAAGCATAGGCGAGGGGAGCGACTGACCATGATTCCAAGCATAATCAAAGAATCAGGTGGAGGAGGGACCTCATGACGCGAGTGTGGAGGCAGGCGAGATGAGGGAGATAAAAAGAGGGATGGGCCGAATCCCACGACAGTAGAAGGTGGTGTTGCGATTTCAATCGCGAGGAGAGTAGCGGACGTGGTTGATGACTAACTACATGTCTAAATTTTTTTTTTTTTTTTTTTTAACTCAAGTTTTATTTTGTTTACTGGTACAAAAATAATCCGCATGCAGCAACTAGGCTATGGCAGAAAAAATCAAAGAAGGAGAGTAAGGACCATACAAAAAACCGGAAACACCTGAAAACCAAGAAAACCAAACTCTAAGAACCAGTAACCAGATGAAAAACAAACGAGACCTAGGTACACTGAGCCCAAAAACCAAATCCTATAAACTAAGAACGAGAGACCCAACACTAATCCACTAACAAATCATATTATAGCAGGGAGGGGTGAGCAAAGTTGCTCTAAAACTACTTGCGTAAAAGGGGGTGGGACTGAAGGACACGACTGTGGACCGAAGGCAGAGGGTAGGTGAAAGGTAACCGAGCCACAAGGAACATGGGAAAAAATGGGGCCATATGAAGTAGCAGTGAGGTGCCAGCTTGTGCGGGAGTGGTGGGGTTAAAGCGACTCCGACAAAATGGGCGGACACTGAAGGTCCTAGGGAGGAGAGGGGGGTTGAGAGGAGACCAGCCTAAGGATAGAAAAGGTGGCAGGTACGGTGCCAGTGGATCAACCAAGAGGGGGGCGGGCAGATGAAACCCAAGCTGTAGCGACTATCGGAAAACGTGTTCGTGTCTGTACTAGGCGACCTTTATGGCCCCTACTAGAGGGGAAAAGAGGATGGCTAAATCGACTAAGGCCTGTCGGAGGCGAACCGAAGAAAGGCGACTGTAAGATCACTTACCGCAAATTGTATCCCAGCCGTCTGAAGCATAGGCAAGGGGAGCGATCAACTGTGATTCTAAGCGAGATCAAAGAATCAGGTGGAGGAGGGACCTCGTGACGCGAGTATGGGGGCAGGCGATATGAGGGAGATGGAGAGGGGGATGGGGGGGGCAAAGAGCTCTTTGGGTGGGGGGGGGGGATGGGCCGAAGCCCACGATAGTGGAGGGTGGTGTTGCGATTTCAATCGCGAGGAGAATAGCGGACGTGGTTGATGACTAACTACATGTCTATCTTGTCCTTCTTATTTAGTTCTTCCCGCTTAACTATGAGTCATATAAAATCTCATATGATCTTAGAACAGGTCATGCATACAAAATTAATAACATAAAACAATATAAAACCCATATAACAAATGAAACCCTATGACTCGTACATGAATCATAGCGCGAAATAGCTAAGTCAGTCTAGAATTGTGACAAAGTCCTATCATATCATGCTGTGATATTGGTTCTGGTACCATCTTTCCCACTACTCTTTGTGGACTGCGAGGCCATATGCCACAAACCTCAAAGGCATGGCTAATATTCTGTAGTTTAAATGTTTTCTCTCTTGGTTCCATAACAAAGCATAATAAAATAGCATTTTTAATTCCATCTTTTATTTAACTGCCAAACCAAAGAAGTGCTAGTATGGAGAGAGGCCAACATCTAAGAGTTGTAGGAGGTGGGTGGAGTGTGACTGAAGGTAAAGGAGAAGGATGTTATGTTCCACACAATATTTAACGAAGATATATGTGATATGCGAACCATGTCCATCAATAATAAGAAGTCTAAGCAGTCCTACTAGAGTAAATGTCTGAGGTTCAAATATTGTTACCAACCAGAGGAGAGTAATGTTAGGCATATGCAATTCCAACACCCCCCTCTGGCCCCGATGTTGGGCCTGGACGTTGCCTGCAGTACAGTGTGAAGTTGCTAGTTACCAGCAAAAATCGCGAAATTGGCAGCTTCCCCATAACACTGTATAAATTGTCGCTGTCCGTCCGACCGGAAGCTGTTCGCAGGATATATGAGAGGGGTAGTGTGCACTGCTCATACAACTGGAATCCAGTATATGATACAAATGTTATCTGCGTGAGCGGAAAAGCCTACCGAATCAGAAAACAATAATTCTTCACGCTGACCAAGTACAACTAAGTCATAGGTCTGCAAGAACGGACGGGAGTTAAGGAGATGTAGCTGCAAGCCCATTCTCGCTAGGCAAATCAAAGAAGCTATAGAGCACTGAGCCTACCAACTCTAAGTAAAGATAATGCAGTCATGCCTCTGTGTCGTCACCGTTGTCTGAAATTGAGACTGATCACCTCAATAACAGAGGAACAACTGGTATGTTCGCATTTGGGTGGCATACTCAGACTAAAGTTTATATGGCAAGGGCATCATTTACTTCTGACTGGCGGAGTCTTGCACACCCTCAGGAAGATGAAGTAAAATAACCCAAATGACCAGAAGCGTGGAATTATTCAGGGTCTACGAGTGTTCGCACTTAAGATTGATAAGACAAAAGAATACTAGCTGTTGCGGAGGTACTTAGTTAGTATAGATATTAGATGTACTGGCTGCGGAAACTCACGTGGGATATAAATATAAGAGTTCCTCCCCAGCTATTAGAAAGCAGCAACGGAGAAAAGATCTTATCAATATAACAAGTTATTCCCTACACTTCGTACTCTTGGTAGTTTTAGCGAAACGAGTATTAGCGATAAAATTACGACGCCTTCCTGACACGACTCCGTTATCGAACACTTATAACGCTTAACCTTACTCTACTGAGCTCCGAGTTGGTTACCCGTAACAAGCAAGCCAGTTATCAATCCACCCTTTTGAAGAATAACTGAACTTGTAGTTACTCTTCTTCTCACTAAGCTTTGTGTATCAATCAAGGTACTCAGCTATGCCTTTTCATGATAAATAACAAGGGATGAGAGTGATTGACCAGGAGCAATAGCTGTTTCAACTACAGTAAACAATTCTTGACCTTCATCATGGATTACTTGAGGATTTCGTCATCCATAACGACAAAGCACCTTTGCTTAAGCGGCTTGTCCCATGAGGATGCCTTTTTCATCCAAGTTGAAGATTTATAGAGCCATTACTAAACCATATGTTTGGACGAGTTTAGTCAACTTACTGAAGTAGTCCTTGATGATTCGAGGATCATTTGCTTGTACTTGCTGATGCTCTAACTGTGTGCTGAATTTAATTGCAAGGTTAGAATATCGATTGAGGAATTGTGTTTGTTAGGTATATGCCTAACTGTGGGCTAGTTAGCTAGCCTTGTTGGCACGATTCTAGACAGACTTAGCGGGTTTCGCACTATGACTCAAGTAAGAGTCATAGGGTTTCATTTGTTATATCTATTATATAGAAGAATACGATGAGGAAATGCACTATCACATGATCAAACATGTCAAGACATGTATTATGCCAAGCAAAGTGACAGATACTCTTAAATCAACATGAATATTCTGATGTTACAGAACATGGTTGCCTCAAGTACAGATATCATAACAAGGGTTGTGGTCCTGCTAATATAATAGAGATAGAAGTAGGACTGAGTTGTGGGAGAGATTCAAGAACTCTATTACAGATGACTGTAATTATTTATTGATACACCAATATGGTATTCTTCTATTATATAAAAGAATACGATGAGGAAATGCACTATCACATGATCAAACATGCCAAGACATGTATTATGCCAAGCAAAGTGACAGGTACTCTTAAATCAACATGAATATTCTGATGTTACAGAACATGGTTGCCTCAAGTACAGATATCATAACAAGGGTTGTGGTCCTGCTAATATAATAGAGGTAGAAGTAGGACTGAGTTGTGGGAGAGATTCAAGAACTCTATTACAGATGACTAATTATTTATTGATACACCAATATGGTATTCTAAATCCAACAGAGGACCAACGACTCTCACTTGGCCTCAGGCTTTTACAAGAAATTATTCAACAAAGTGGCAGATCCCTAGACGACTTTGGAATTCCGCAACCAACACATGAATTTCAGTTGATTAATGGAATAGAATCCTCGAATTTTGGTAATCAAGATGTTCAGAGATTACAAAATCCTACAGCGCTTAGAGCAGAGGCACAGGAGGATCTTCAAAGATGTAATACACTTCAGCGAAATGCTGTTAACAGAGTAATGGAATGTATAACAGTCAATAATCCGACGCTCTTTTTCTTGGATGGACCTGGTGGAACTGGAAAAACCTTTGTGGAAAATCTTCTATTGAATACAATCCGGGGAGAGGGAAATATAGCTATTGCAGTGGCATCCAGTGGTATTGCAGCGACTCTGCTAAATGGTGGAAAAACAGTTCATTCTACCTTGAAAATCCCCATTGCTATTGATAAAGATTTCTATTGCAATATTCCTAAAAATTCAGAATTGGCTCGACAGATTCAGCAAGCCAAGATACTTATCTGGGATGAGGCACCAATGTTACACCGCTATGCATTCGAGGCAGTTGATAGGACCTTCCAAGATATTCGCAGCTCACCTCTTCAATTATTTGGTGGTTTAACAGTACTATTTGCAGGAGACTTCAGACAGTGTTTACCAATAGTACCTCGGGGATCACGTCCACAAATTGTTTCCTCCAGTCTTAAAAGATCCTACTTTTGGTCATCTGTTACTTGCCTTCAACTGAAGGAAAATTATCGCCTTTTAGGTGGTCATATGTCAGCAGAACAACAGAAGGATGCTACAGAGTATGCAGAACTCATTCTTGCAGTTGGAGAAAAGCGATTCCCAGAATGTGGCCTGGATAAAATTCAATTATCAGAAGTCTTACAACTTCCTAATAATAGAATTGATAAACTCATTACCAAGGTGTATGGAGATCTTAAGTTCATATCACCAACTCCTCAATATCTTGCAGAAAGAGCTATTTTAGCATCACGAAATATTGATGTTGCCAATATTAATGATATGGTGCTTGATCTTCTTCCTGGAGAGCCTA